>JAJOZX010004298.1:2500-82500 GCA_023014485.1 Bathynomus jamesi
TCAAATTGGCGGCCTCTGACATCGACACTCTTAGGGATGGAATTTATGATTTTTAATAATTCTTCGAATTGACGTTCTCGAGATGCGTGTTTCATTTGATAATCTTCTTGATGACTTTACTGGACTATTCGTTAAAGTTTCACATACCATTGCAGAGGTATTTTCATCAGTTGCAGTTTTTGGACGACCAGAACGCCGTCGATCACGTACACTTCCTGTTTCTTTGAAACGTTGTTTAAACTTGCCAACAGTCGCATGTATTACTGGATGCTTATCAGGATGATTTCTATTGAATTCGGTAGCAACTTCTCTGTGTGTAGCGCCCTGTCTTGCGTACATGAGCACAAGTTCTACCCGGTCTTCTGTTGTTAGATTCGAAGCCATTTCTGGGCTGAAATAAAAAAAGTATTTGAGTATTTATACTGGAGTACGAACTACTGTACAGTATCACGGATACGCATTTACGAGTTAAAGTTGATATTCATTTTAATATTTACCATTTGTTGTAATTTATGTATTAAAATAAATATTTTCCTATGGATCCAGACTTTCGGCCCACCCTGTGTATATATATATATATATATATATATATATATATATATATATATTCGCTCCTATCCGGTAGGATCTTTTGTATCACTTACCTCCTCATCAGAAAATAACTCCTACTTTCTGGTACGATAAGGTTTTTGGGGGGTTTAGCTTAGGTTAACCTAGCGTAATCTAACCTAAGCTAACCTAACAACTTGAAACAAAAAATCGTGGTGTGTAAAAGCCTAAGGAAGCATGTAATAGTAGTAATTCAAGTTTTTTAATTAAAATCCTGACGAGAGTGAAATCAGAAAAAAAAAATCATGTGTACGGTAAAAATGCACATTCTCAACTTTATAATAGAATCCCCCCCCCTCCCTCCTCCTACCTTAATGCGAGCGTAAGTGATTAAAAATTTAAAAACTAAAAGACATCACCTGTTGAAACTAATGTAACTTCAATGATCACTGATGAAAATGTAGGAGGAAATTGTCCATTTACAAAACTCTCCCTACACACACACACACACACACACACACACACACACGGGTTGGAGAAAATAATGGAAAAACACTCGCTTTTCCGTGCTCTATTTTCTTTTCTCGTTAAAGCCGTTTATATACTTCACAAAATTGATATGTGAACGTTTCTATTGTAACAATTTCTATTTTAATTTGCTGATACTGATTTTTTTCTCGTTTTTGTTGAGTAAATAAAAACATGGCGCTTGGAAAAGAGGTTACTGACCAGAGTTGCACCGATATGTAATTTTACCGATTAATCGGACGATTATTAAGAATTTTAAATCCGATTAATCGGTACCACGAATTAAAGATAAGCACACCGGACAAAAAATTAGTCACCCCTAATAGCACCGATAGTAGGAAGTTCAAGGTCACACAGAGGGCGCTGTTGTAGCATTGGTAAGTAACAAGTAGCGGTGACGTAGCACACAGGATCAGATCTGTTTCGTGAGGTGGTGAAGAACAAAGTGTGTGTTGGATATAGTCTGCAAAATGGGTCGTGAGGCAGACGTTACTCAGTGGCAAAAAGGAGCCATCGTGTTTGGCAGAGCCCACGGACACAAAATGTCTGAAGTAGCCCAATTTGTTGGTGTGTCAACGCGTACTGTCCAGCGAGTTTACAAAGAGTGGTGTAGTTCGCAATCAACTGAAAATCGACGGCGTAACTGTGGCCGGAAAACAATTCTCGACAATAGGGACCGCCGCCATGTTTCTCGTCTTGTAACTGCAAATCGTTTTCAAACCAGAGAACAATTGCTCCAAGAAACCAATGAGGTTCTCCAGCGACCAATTTCCGAACGGACATTGCGACGAGAACTGCATGCGATGGACATCTGGAGCAGGGTACCACGGAAGAGGCCGCTGTTAACAGCAAGTCACAAATTGGCACGTTATAAATGGGCTCAGAGGCACAAAAATCGGACTGCGGCAGATTGGAAACGTGTAATTTGGTCCGATGAGTCCCGTTTTTGTTTGTTCTCCAATGATGGGAGGCGACGAGTACATCGCAGGTCCAATGAAGCCTTTAATCCTGAATGCGTCGAAGGTGTTGTTCAGGCTGGAGGTGGTTCCGTGATGTTCTGGGGATGTTTTTCGTACCACGAAATGGGCCCTCTCGTTCCAGTGACGATGAATTTGAACCAGCAGGCGTACCTCCGCATACTAAACTCGCCGGATTCGTGCGGTTATCAAGGCCAGAGGCGCCGTCACACGTTATTAGGTACATTCTGAGAGGGGTGACTAATTTTTTGTCCTGTGTGCTTATCACCACAATGTTATTATCAGCTTAGCTGTGCTGCCCACCTACCATCTCCTATATGGGGACTAAATGGTTTTAGTCATACCTACCCTTAACGAATCTAGTATATTATCACCTTTTCTTCGTCGTAACCTTTCATTCTGTACACCCTGTTTGTAAATTATATGAAATCACACTGTATTTGTATCTCTCTTTCCTTGTGGTCATCTTGATTGCTAGTGTGAATAAAGTTAGTGTACCATCCAGAGGTACCCGATCTCTCGAGCCCCATTATTTGATTATTTTGATTGTTTTTCTGTCTGTATTTCGTATAATATCCGTACTGGAAAATAAACAGAATTAGATTTTGCTCAGAAAATTTTAATGTTTTTGCATTATAATTCCAGAGTTAATTTAGATTAGTGGTGTATTAAGTGGCCTGTCGTTTCATGGTCATTAGCTATATTCTGAATTTTCTTACGTAAGCTCATTGAATGTTAATGTAATAAAAATGTTGAAATACTATATTTTTCTTTGCCGCAATAAGAGGCAATGTTTATGTTTAATATTCTAATTTTAGAGTTGAATTTTTGAATTACTTACGTTGATTAATCATGATTGAATTGGATTCTTCCTTTGAAAGCAATCGAGTAACAGAATATATTTTCAATCCAAGTCAGGTAAACCAGACGTATGACAACAGCGTCAATAAGGGCTTGAGAGTAAAAGTAAAAGTTTTTAGTTGTTTATGAAAAAATAAAACAAGATTCCTACTTCTTTTAATATGTTTTCCCGCCTGTCTGTCTATTTTTTTATTTTTTGTATAATAAAGGAAATGTAGAGTTAAAAAACTAAATAAAAGACGAGCATTGAAACGAATATAATGGGATGGAGGAGGACGTTGTAGGAAATTTTTTTTTTTCCAACTTTATGTAGGAACTTGCTGGAGATGAAAGATTTTTGGAGAGGTATTAGATTTTTGGCGAGATCACCAGATTAACTGATTATTACCTAATAAAAAAAAAATTACAAAGATACATTTTCAACTAATCGGCAAATTGGCCGATAAGGCCGATTACCTACCGATTAATCGGTGCAACCTTATTACTGACTGTGAAAGGAGCATCATAGTAGGAGTCAACTGGGTTGGTGTTTCTGTATTCAAAATCGCGTAATTCTTCCCGTGTCGAGGAACAGTTCTCGAGGGAAGAAAGAAATGAATCACCATCAAATAAGCAATATAGTGGGCCTAAAGCAACAAAATGTGACAGAAGAACCTTATTATGAACTGGTGTGCGAAGACCAGTATCAGTCAGAACGATGTTATGGGAACTGTAGTAAAGTCCCTCATAACATCAACCAATAGAAAGGCTCGATAAAGTTGGAGTGAATTGTTGAGAATAATGGCGTATAAAACATGAACCCGCAGGCAATTTCATTGCATTTGCACAACATTTAACTGCCGTTAATCGATGTTGGAATCTGAATACAATTTTGGTTCTTCCTCCAGACTTCAAATTAATCTTATTATCTCTTATCTTTCAGAACTAAATTACCGGTATAATACAGTCATGCTGAGTAACAGAAGAAGTGCCACGTGTGTGTGGCTTATCGAGCACCCGAGGAGAGTATTTCCGAGGCGCAGCTTCCCCACAAACGTCGTTTTTCAGAATTTCTTCCACCATCGTCAAACGTGTCCATCCCTCAAAACAACGGCCCATCAGTGTTGCATGCATGTTATCGAAAAAGTCCTGAAATTCTGGACAAAATCTAGTCTTACAACACACTGAAACAAAATGTTATACGCCTAGAGAAGTTTTTTTTTAATATTTTGGTTCAGTTTGAATAAGAACTTCGTTAACCAACTGAAAAGAAAATTCTCAGACGATCTGGATACACTATTTGATACTGGTCATCAGAAGCTTCAAAATATGGTGAAAATTAGGGAGGACATGGAGTTTTATCTTGATCAGAAGACCGATCGAAAGATTATGATGGGACTAGTAGACAGGAAGTTTGAGGTATGTATCAGGAAAACTAGAGAGAAAAGAAAAACAATACGTTTCTTGAAGGAAAGAGAGAAGCTGCTAGAATAATATAAGCACCGGGGTCGTGATCAGTTCCAGTAGTGAAACGCACATTGATAGTACTGAAGGGGATACGGGTACAGTGATAGAGGCACTGAACCACTACTACAGTCGCGAATTAGCACAGTCATTGAAGCGAGTTCTAAGCCGAATAGACGAAAAGAAGCCTGCGAAGAGGTCCTTGTTGAGCTCGAAACTAATTTGTGTTTCAGATTTTGCTGAAAGGACAGGGCAATGGGTTTACAGTTGTGACTTATACTGCTGAGAGAGGAGTCAAATAAATGCCCGACTTTAATGGGTCTCTAACTAGAGATGAAGAATGAAAGCAGTTCGTGTTACAAGCTGTTGAAGATCACAAGACGATTTTTAAGAACCCTTCAAAATCCTCTCGTCTAAAGAATAAATCGGTGAAGTATCAGAAATAAGGTTATATTTAATATGGTTTGATCAACTTCCTATAATATTTTCTTATTTGTGTGTTCCGCATGTCTAATAGGAAATCACTTAAGAGTAAATACTTGGTGATATCTTATAGTAATACTGTTTTATTCAGATAGAAAGGTTATATTTCATACTGTTTTGCCTATTTTTCTCCTATTTTAAACCTTGTTATGGTATTATACCTGTTGAATAAGTGGAAAATATGAGAAACGAGGAAGGCGAAGGAAAACCGTAGAGTCGAACAAGTTACACAATTATTCATACATTCTTGTTAGATGGTATACAGGGTGGATCTCCTGCTGGGCTTCAATTTTCTCCTTTCTCCCAAAAATATGTTATTTTTTGATGCGAGGGAAGGGCCAAATATTCTCTCTTAATTAGCAACCTTTAAATGAAGTCTGAATTATCTGAAATTTAGAGCAGGCGACTTTCTCAAGGTCGGTCACGTAATGAAAGTGTAAACGTTATAACTTGACAAACTGTGATTTTGGACCACCGTTTTATATATATATATATATATATATATATATATATGTGTATATACATGTGTATATATATACATATGTGTATATATATCATGTGTATATATACATGTGTATATATATACATATGTGTATATATATACATATGTGTATATATATACACATGTGTATATATATACATGTGTATATATATACATATGTGTGTATATATATATACACATACATATACATATATACACAAGTATACACACACACATATACACATATATATATATATATACAATTTAGGGTGGTCCAAAATTTGGGCTAAAATTTCAAAATAATTGGAAATGCTCTCCACATGGCTACTCTTATTCCTTTAGATGTGAAGTGATTTTGTGCACAATATCTGTCGATTCAGTACATAATAAGAGGTCGCTATGATTTTCACATTTTCAATTACCGTAATTAATTAGCTAATCATTTTCTGCCCGCTTCATTTTTAGAGGACGCGGCAGTCACGCCACATTGACTCCGCCCACCTTTCAGAGGATGATGCAATTGTTCGATTTCTTGTATAATGCTGTTTGTGAATCAGACAAATCATTTACTCATGCATCATTTCAAGTTTAAACTTGTTGGAGGACGGTTTTAAGTTCGTTCAAACTTCAAGAGCTTAGGAATAGTATCTCGTGTAAGTATTAATTCAGATGTATTATATTTATTCAGTATAAATATATATAATTATGTTCTTTATATGCAAATTTATAATCGGTAAGGATGTTGCTATTAAATTAAATGATTAAAATTGTAAGGTATATATCTTATGTCTCTTGAAGTTTATTATTTACTTATTCTTAAATATATTTTTAAAAATTTGGCTATCTTCCTACCCATCAACCACTAACCACTGTAACCAATTTTTAAATTTTATTTATTTTGACTTTGCAATTTTTTACTTTAACACTTGTATAATTGTGCTTTGGTGCTAAACGGTTAATGCATTATTTTCTTTCATTTTTCAGGTTATGGCTAAAAGTACTCGCTCATCTGCAGAAACGTGGGTTCTAGGAAAGCCCAGCAACGAGTTATCAACTGCAAGGCTACCCACATGTGGTGATGTGCTTCGTTTGGTTCAGTTTCACCACCATGAACAGTCCAAGACCTTGAAAGAGAGCTACAACTTGGCTTGCAAAAAAGCCCTGCAAGTATGGCAGAGAGCAAGGATTCCTACACAGCGAGTCGATTCCTGCGTTAGGAAGCTGTCAAAGCTGTACGAAGAGTTCCTTGCGTTGAAGAAAAACCGCAAGACGCAGCTACAAAGCTGCAGAGTGAAAGAGCATGTTCCAAGAGACTCTCTCAGAGCTTTTCGACGTTGCCTCGAAGGAGATAGACAATGAAGAAGACCGCCAATTCCTGATGATGCAACGAGAAGACATCTTTTCCTGCAGTATGGCAGGCCCTGACAAGATTAATTTTGCCAAGGAATACCGCGAGAGATGTCGACAGGAGAAAGATGCTGACAAAGCTCTAAGGTACAAAGAAAGAGAGGCTGCATTCCAGGCTGGAGCTGCTGCTCTTCCATCATCCAGCAAAAGCTAATAGGATGTTAGGCTTCATAGCGCGTAATTTCGAATTTAAATCGAAGGATATTATATTGCCCTTTTACAAGTCCCTAGTCATGCCTCATTTAGAATATGCCGTTCAGTTTTGGTGCCCGTATTTGCGTGAGGATATTGATAGGTTAGAAAGGGTTCAGCGTCGTGCCACGAAACTAATTCCGTCATTGCGCAACAAGCCTTATGAATATAGGATTAAAGAGTTAGACTTGCATTCACTTGAAACTAAGAGATTAAGGGGAGCTTACTGAAGTTTTCAAAATCGTTAATAACATCGACAACGTAAATTTTGACAAACTGTTCACTTTCGATAATAGCAATACTCGTAATAACGGATTTAAGTTGCGTGGCAGACGTTTCATTACTAATATCTCTAAAAACTTCTTTACGTTTAAAGTAATTGATAAATGGAATAATCTTCCCGCCTCAGTCGTGAACTCTACCAGCGTTAATATGTTTAAGAACCGTTTAGATAGGCATTTTAAAAATATTAACGTTGTTCAAAATAAAAAACAATTAGTAACAGGAGCTCTGGGGGTGGTGGTCGAGGATGAGTCTGTTGACGATTAATGCCAGCTTGTGACATGCTAGCGTGTGATGCCAGCAATAAAATAAAATTAAAAAATTAGACTAACACGAACGTAGATGTAGCTCGTTGAGTAAATTAACCCACTTTTTGTTATACTCTACCTACTTTTTTTTTTTTAATCCTCTAATTACTTGCATGTCTAACTCTCTTTACTTGCATGTCTGTACTTTGCATGGTATGACAGTGGGTTAAGACTGTGTTTACATGGTTTGTAAGCGTTCTTATTTTACTTCTTTTCATCTTTCACCCCTCTCCTATTCTCTTCGACTATTTTTCCGACTTGTCGGCAGTGGCCGGCGGATGATGATGGGGAGTGTCTCTCTTTTTCTGAATGAATGTTAACCCACGAATGATAGGTTTTGCTACTTACTTAACCCCTTATTCCTCTTTTAACCCCCTCCTCTTTCCTTTCTCTCGGGCTAACCTTAGAGTGGATCTTAGGGTCTTTGTTAGCCTTAGCTTCTGTAGATTTGTAGATCCTTTGAAGAATTCAACGCTGATGATGATCATCATCGTCCGTCGACTTCGACCGGAAGAGCAGATGTATACACTCTTCCTCCGAAACGAAACAATATCTTCACATCACCAGATGTGGTTGCTGCTCTTGATCGCGTCAACCTTCCCGATCGAGGAGCAGTCTTCGTTGCTGGATCAGTCGCTCAAGCCCTGGGCTATGATATTTTTACAATGACTCACGCAGCTCCATCCGTCGTTCAAGAAGGCAAGCAAAGCAGGCAGCAGCCAAAGAGGACCCCTTCTTCTTCACTGGGATGGGAAACTACTTCCCGACATCGGCGGCGCAAAGGAAACAGCCGAACGAACCGCGGTAATCGTTACGGGAAATGGGATGGAAAAACTCCTAGCCGTGCCAAAAATACAACGAGCTACAGGAGAAGAACAGGCCAAGGCTTGCATTTCGACGATTGATGACTGGAATCTTCGCGGTGAGATCCAAGGTCTCGTATTTGACACAACTGCGGCTAATACTGGCCTTCACAGGGGAGCTTGTATCATGATTGAAAAAGCAGTAGGGAGGGAACTTGTTTGAATCGCTTGTCGACATCATATCCTTGAAGTCGTCTTGTCAAACACCTGCAACGCACTTTTTGGACCCACAGGTGGCCCGGAAATGACACTCTTTAAACGTTTTCAGAAAAAAATGGCCATCACCAGAAGGATTCTTTCATGAAGGCTTCAAACAACCTATTCTGAGATCCAAAGATGTTCCAGCTTCGAGAGGAAATGATCCAGTACTTCACAAAGGCACTGGAGTCTAAACAATCGCGTGATGACTACGAGGAATTGCTACGACTCTGCCTCACCTTCCTCGGGTGCCATGATGAGAAAGAAGTCAAGGTCCGCGCTCCAGGACCAACTCACCATGCACGCTGGATGGCCAAGGCCATCTACGTCCTCAAAATTTATCTGTTCAAGCATCAACTACAGCTGACCACGTGAGACAGAGAATATCACCGAGCTCTCTGTTTATCGCCTTGATCTACGCACGTTTTTGGAACGAGGCCCCCGTCGGAATCAACGCTCCTTTCAACAATATTCTGCTTCTTAAAATCGGTAATTATTCGTTTTTACACCGAGTATGTTTTTATGATGAGAACGCCACTGATCAATACACCTGTTTACATATCGTTGAGCCACCTTCTCCTAGCCGAGCAGAATTCTTTCGCGTAGTTCATCTATATCTCTTATATTGGTACCAGGGATGTAAACTTTGGACTTCAGGGCTTCGCAAACACCATAATCTAGTGGTGAAAGATCGGGACTACTAGCCGGCCACATATTGGGTTCGATAAAATCCGGTGTTTCGTTCTCAAGGAATGTGACAGTTTGGCGTGCTCTGTGAGCAGGGGCTCCATCTTGTTGGAAAGTACATCTTTCACCACTAATTCGTCGAATATTAGTTAGACAGAGTGAAAGATATACTTTCCAACAAGATGGAGCCCCTGCTCACAGAGTACGCCAAACTGTCACATTCCTTGAGAACGAAACCGGATTTTATCGAACCCAATATGTGGCCGGCTAGTAGTCCCGATCTTTCACCACTAGATTATGGTGTTTGCGAAGCCCTGAAGTCCAAAGTTTACATCCCTGGTACCAATATAAGAGATATAGATGAACTACGCGAAAGAATTCTGCTCGGCTGGGAGAAGGTGGCTCAACGATATGTAAACAGGTGTATTGATCAGTGGCGTCCACGATTGGAGGCCTGCGTTAAGCAGGAAGCGGGACACATCGAGCAACTTCTCAATTAAGACGAACAATGTACTTAATATGACAGTTTACCTCTAAGGGGTCACTTTTTTTTTTACCCACCCTGTATATATATATATATATATATATATTATTTTACGTGTTTAATTGCTAAATTATAAGAAAAAGTGAAAATGAAAGATTCCAAGGCTTTTTGTGTATTCAACAGTACACTTGTTGAATACACGAAAGGCCTTGAAATAGCTTTTTCGCTTTTCCTTGTGGGTATACATCATTTTATATACAGTTGGTTTGTATATATGGACGGTTTGTTTCTCTCTGCATTAATATAAAAATTAGACTGGAATAACTTCTCGGCGGTTTATTCTATCTAAACCGGAAAGTGTATAAAGGGTAAATGTTTAGAATAACTCTGAACTGTTTTAAACGACAAAGTTACTAGAAGATTCTTCGTATGTTTTTAACGAAATGTTGTTAAATACAATATGAGCGTAAGTGACAAGTAAGATCCGTAAATATTAATCAAAGTTTGTGAATTTTTTAAAATTATTATTTTGTGGCGCCATTATAATGACGTCAGAAGAAAATTTTTTTAGCTGGGGTTCTTTTCGGTTTGGCGCACTGCTATCTCCCGACCAAATTTGTG
Source organism: Bathynomus jamesi (assembly GCA_023014485.1). Taxonomy (NCBI): domain Eukaryota; kingdom Metazoa; phylum Arthropoda; class Malacostraca; order Isopoda; family Cirolanidae; genus Bathynomus; species Bathynomus jamesi. Next base: position 12,865 of record JAJOZX010004298.1, read on the forward strand.
TTAGCGCCACTATGCTGTAGCGTATACAACGGAATATAATTATAAGGTAAAAGTTGCGTAAAATTAATCGAAACCTAGGGGAAAATTATTAAATGCCCGATTAGGTCAACTGTACACCCTTGACGATTGGTTAGGTTAAGTCGTGATATTTTTGTTAGTTTTAACGAAAATATCACGACTTAACCTAACCAATCGTCAAGGGCGTACAGTTGACCTAACCGGGCATTCAATAATTTTCCAGTAGATTTAGATTAATTTTAAGCAACTTTTACCTAATAATAATATCCTGTTATATGCGCTATACCAAATTTGGTAGGGAGACAGCATATTGGTGCTATAGCAAATTTGGTGGGGAGATAGCAGTCCGCCAAACGGAAAAGATCCCTTTACGGTAAGCAGTTCAACAAGAGGTATGTGTGCGAAGGTTGTTCCCATACGTTTTGCAAAGCTGTTGTGAAATTTTCTGTAGATGAGATGCAGCCTTTAAATTTTTCTGTGATGCACAGGATTTTGTTAAGTGAATTGTTGTCCAAAAAAGGATGATAAAGATGATACCTGTGGCCATTTGTGCAATTACGACAAAAATAAAAGTTGCTGAAAGGGTGCACGCTTTCCTAAGTGCCGCAGCTAAACTTTACCCACCTCACATGGGAGGAGGTTAGGTTTGGCTTAATTTTTGTAAATTATGCATTGATGGGATTCGTTTTTTTATCAGAAACGCATTTCTGGTAGTCTGAGGTTGCGCAAATGTCGTAAAACTGAAATCATGCATAACATAGTTTTGGGGCATTTGCGCAACCTCATATTATCAGAAATGCGTCTCTGATATAAAAACGAGTCTATGAATGCATAATTTATGGAAATTGAACAGTTTGGAGTTATTCTAAACAATTACCGTATAAAGTATCAGTAAATCCGTGCATATAAATTATAAAGTGAAATTCATTGAATATAAAAAAAATACAATATAGGGATAATCTCTAGGAGCGCTCCATTTTTCAATATTGAACATACACTCATAAAACATATACCTTTTGAAAGCTCACATTTTTCTGAGTATGAAAATGTAGTAATCCAAAAGTATCAATAGAAAATAAAAAGTAACGATTTAATTAATTGTTTGACGCGTGACGTCATTAACTACATTATAAAGGATGGCTAAGTTATAAATCTTCAGCCTGTGTTGTAAGATGGTATTTTTGGTAATTGTTACGTTAACCTAACTTAACATGAATGTTATTACATTATCATTTGCAAAGCTGGGCACTTGCGGGTTTTTTTGCGGTACTGCCGCACTACCAAACCGGTACCGCATAACGCAGTACCGCAAAAAATGCGGTAGCGGTACTGCTGTACTTTCAGCGATCCTTTGCGGTACTGCGTTATGCGGTACCGGTTTGGTAGTGCGGTAGTACCGCAGTACCGCAAAAAAAACCGCAAGTGCCCAGCTTTGATCATTTGTATAATTTAGGTCTCGGAGGTACGGGGGCGGAGCCCCCGTAAAGATCACGCATCACAAATTGATCAGTATAGGGTTTTATTTAAACCTAGTTACTTTTTATTTGCTATTGATACTTTTGGATTACTACATTTTTAGACTCAGAAAAATGTGAGCTTTCAAATGGTATATGTTTTACGAGTGTATGTTTAATATTGAAAAATGGAGCGCTCCTAGAGATTTACCCAAATATTTACACAATTTATCACGAGTTAAAATACATTTTCAATCGAAATACGGTCGGCTTTTAAGAAAAGTTTGGAACAAGGCAGGAAAAAGATAATAAAATCCGAACTCTCGTGACCGACTCCCAGAAAAAAAAAAAATGTGTGTATTGAGCGACTACGGTAATAGATAAACACGGCCATGGGTTCAAAAATTCTCACCTAATTTGCAACTTCTGTAATTTAGAAACCACTGAAAATGTTGCAATTAGGCGTGATTTCTGTAAAAAAATCGCACGACTTTAACTGTATGAATTTATGAATTGGTATGATAGGAAAATATACCTTGTGTCGAACGCCAAACAAATCACGGGCGTCGAATTTGTGTGTGACGTATGTACCGAGATTGTAAACTCATTTGCAGTATTTAAAGAAACTGAAAATCCAAATCCAAATGTGACAGAAAAGGAGAAAATAATTGGGGGGGGGGGGGGGGGGGGGGGAAGATGACCAAAATGTCCCGAAGCAAAACGGTGTGGATGAGAGACAAACGAAAATATAACACAAAGAAGACACTATTGTAAAAGAAAAATGAAACAAATACAATCTGTGATATGGTAAAACTACCAAACGAAGATAATGATAAAAAGTCGACAAAAACTAAAAACAGAAAATAAACAGATGACAGGAACTGGAAACGTAAACAATATTATGCAAAAGGGCATTGCAAATACCGGGTTGGACAATGCATCTATGCATATCCCACTTTATGTAACTTCTATTACAAAAATAGATATTGTAAATTTAAAAAGACCGCAAGTTTCACCCCTTAGTATCCACGAAACTTATGCAAGGTATGGGAGATGGGAATACGAGAAAAAATGCCGTTACCACAACCCTCAAAGGAACACGACAGTTGAGTAGTCAAAACCAGCAACAAACAAGGCTACCAATTTTTTAGATGTAGTCAACACAATTCAATTACTGAATACTATCCAGTAAATACAGAGACAATTAACAAATACGGGGATCCGAGAGCCGTACAGAATAAATACAAAAACAAATTACATGCGACATCGGGACAAATATCGAAAGAGTTAAAGAAAGGAAAATTCTCGGAGGATCACAGGGCAACGAAACGTGCACCACCAATGGAAAACGAATCTGGACTACATAAAGGGAAAAAAACGAAGTCGAAAGAAAATAATCCTAACCAACATTCAGGGCTTTAAACCAAACCATTCCCTGGACAAAGTCATGTCTTGAAAGGACACTTGCAAGAAACAAGAGCAGACTTTGCATGCCTCACGGAAACTCATCTGAAGGACTGCCAGACGAACTGTGAAAACTGAATTTTGTATTGACAAAAAAGAAATAAAAATTGACAACTATAACATACATCGAGCCGAAAGAACAGAAAAGTGCAAAGGAGGATGTGCTATCTATACTCACGAAAAACATATGGCAGAAGTGTTAATAAGTACTTACAACAACTATGTATAATCAGTGGCAGGAAAAGTTCAAACATTAAATATGGTACTAATTGTAATATATAGACTCCGAACACGCCAACTACAAAATTATCAGATAGCATCACAGATGTCAGGAACTGGGCGAAAGATCTACACTCCAAGCCCAAATATTATTCTGTGGTGATTTTAATTTTCCATTTATATATTTTATAGTAACTCGCTTTCTCTTGCGGAACATTGACCTCTTTTGGCTCTCCAACCTGCTTCTCTTTCTTATCTTTTGGGGATGTCTTTCCAAAAATTTCCAGTGTCTTCCCTCTAAGGTTATTACCATCTCTTCCGTTGTCTTGCTTCCATGCTGGATTGGTTAGTATTTCAATAATATGATCTGATATTGTATTTGGGGATATTTCTATTACCAGTTAGGTTGCTGTTGTTTGTGAACAAATCCAGGCAGTTGTATTTTTTGTTTTTTTCCTGTATTTTCGTCGGATAGAGCTAGCAGCATTTTTCCTACTCTTGGTCTTCCGTGTGCCCCCCTTGTCTTGGTTTATATATATATATATATTATATATATATATATATATATATATATATATATATGAAAATTATTTCACGAAAGTAACACGTGAAAAATATTTATGATGAATAAAACCACGAAGGAAAGGAAACACAAAATGGTGCTCAAGCGCTTTCGTCTAATGACATCCTCAGGAACACTGAGGATGTCATTAGACGAAAGCGCTTGAGCACCATTTTGTGTTTCCTTTCCTTCGTGGTTTTATTCATCATATATATATATATATATATATATATATAATATATATATATTACCAGTTAGGTTGCTGTTGTTGTGAACAAATCCAGGCAGTTGTATTTTTTGTTTTTTCCTGTATTTTCGTCGGATAGAGCTAGCAGCATTTTTCCTACTCTTGGTCTTCCGTGTGCCCCCTTGTCTTGGTTATATATATATATATATATATATATATATATATATATATATATATATATGAAAATTATTTCACGAAAGTAACACGTGAAAAATATTTATGATGAATAAAACCACGAAGGAAAGGAAACACAAAATGGTGCTCAAGCGCTTTCGTCTAATGACATCCTCAGGAACACTGAGGATGTCATTAGACGAAAGCGCTTGAGCACCATTTTGTGTTTCCTTTCCTTCGTGGTTTTATTCATCATATATATATATATATATATATAATATATATATATATATATATATATATATATATATATATATATATATATATATATATATGATGAATAAAACCACGAAGGAAAGGAAACACAAAATGGTGCTCAAGCGCTTTCGTCTAATGACATCCTCAGTGTTCCTGAGGATGTCATTAGACGAAAGCGCTTGAGCACCATTTTGTGTTTCCTTTCCTTCGTGGTTTTATTCATCATAAATATTTTCACGTGTTACTTTCGTGAAATAATTTTCATATATATATATAATATATATATATATATATATATATATATATATATATATATATAAACCAAGACAAGGGGGGCACACGGAAGACCAAGAGTAGGAAAAATGCTGCTAGCTCTATCCGACGAAAATACAGGAAAAAAACAAAAAATACAACTGCCTGGATTTGTTCACAAACAACAGCAACCTAACTGGTAATAGAAATATCCCCAAATACAATATCAGATCATATTATTGAAATACTAACCAATCCAGCATGGAAGCAAGACAACGGAAGAGATGGTAATAACCTTAGAGGAGAAGACACTGGAAATTTTTGGAAAGACATCCCCAAAAGATAAGAAAGAGAAGCAGGTTGGAGAGCCAAAAGAGGTCAATGTTCCGCAAGAGAAAGCGAGTTACTATAAAATTAAGAAACTACAAAAACAGAAAAATATTAAACGATGAACTGGAGAGTATAGATTGCGTCATACAGGGTCTAATTGAGAAACGGAGAAAAAAGAAGACGCTACAGAAGCGATAAAGGTTAACTCAAGGTACTTCTATAATTTTGCGAAAAGGAAGTCAAGAAATGACGGGGCTATCGGAGCTGTGAAAAATAAAAATGTTTTATCCGATCTAAAAAAAGTATCTGAAATATTAAGAGCTCAGTTTGAATCATTTCCAGCATCCCCAAAACTGATAAACTAATGTGCGATAGAAACGCGTTCTTTGAAGAACTATTACAAGGGGAAAGTATAACTGACTGACTTTACAACACAAGCTATAGGGAAACTAAAAGCACACACGGCGGCAGGCCTGGACAAATGTAATGCCACATTCATCAAAAACTGCAAGAATGAAATCGCTAAACCCCTATTATTGGATATGGAGACGATCACTAGACACAGGAGAAATACCGAGCATCCTGAAAAGAGCGAACATAGTTCCAATATAAAGAGGAGGAGATCGATCCGAGGTCAAAAACTACAGTTGGAAAATGTATATAATTTCCTAAGTGAGCGGCAGCAAGTTGTTACAGTTCAAGGAATATCTTCATCAGAGTCAGAGGTCCTTAGCTCAGAACACAAGGAACAGTATTTGCTCCATTACTCTCATAATCATGCTAACTGATATAGAGGAAGTTACCAGTGACAGTACAATAACACCCTTTGCCAATGACACAAAAATTAGGAGAAAAACAAGAAACCCAGAGGATATAGGATCTCTACAAGCAGACATTGGTCTGAAGGTAATATGAAATTTAACACTGAAAATTTTCAACTATTAAGGTACGGAAGAAGGGAGGACCTAAAATCCATGGAATATTATACCCGAAATGGACAGGAAATTCAGAGAAAATTTAAAACAAAAGATTTAGGTGTTGTAATGACTGATGACTCGAAATTTGAAACACGAAATAAGATAGCAGTAAACAGACCAAAGAGAATAATTGGACAGATACTGAGACCCTTTAAAAGAACGGATAGGAATATAATGATTCCTCTGTTAAAAACGCTGACCATACCCAAGTTGGAATACTGCTTGGACTTTACATCCCTATATAAAAAAGAAGCCATTAGTCAACGAAGGGATTTAGAGAAGCTTCACAGCCAAGATCAATGGATGCAAGAAACTAAATTACTAGAAAAGGTTACGTGAATTAAACTTAAATTCACTGGAAAGAAGAAGAGAGGGGTACACCATTATTTACACTTGGAAAATAATGAAGGAACTAGTCCCTAATCTTTCATTGAACCCTATAACCATTGAAACAACATGGAAAGTAGGAAAGGAAGAATGTGTCGTGTTCCCAAATTAAAAGGTAGACAGGGAACATCTTCATCCCTGAAGGAAAATAGTTTCGTTGAAAGAGGACCAAAACTGTTCAGTCATTTGCCCAAGGAACTAAGGAACAAGAGTGGTGTGGCGGTGGATATCTTTAAAAGACAAGATGCCTGGCTCAGAACAATTCCAGATGAGTCGCGCGTACTTAGCTATGTGAGGCGGAGAGCACAAGAAACCAACTCTTTACTTTACTTCACCAAGACAACTCGAGAGGAAGGGGAACAAGCTTGACTTTCGTGAAAAGAGGAATCACCACACGGAACATTTGAAAGGTTATAGGAAAGGTATTAGTAGAACCTGCCACTCTCGCTATAGTGACCACCCTACTAAATTGACCACCTTTCTACGGTTGTGGCAAAAAATTATATAGGCCCGCCCCCCCTATTTAACAAATGTAAAATTTCTCAGTGTAATGACCGCCTGCATATTGTGGAAAGTGACCTATTTACCCAGCTAAAATTAATTTTTCTCCAGAATTTAATCAGTTAAATGATCGCACGATTTTAATAACAAACAATGGTCTTACAACTTAATCCTTTCATGACTCGTGAAAACTGTTTCCACAATTTAATGATATAAAAAGAGTGATTTTCAGTACAAAATGCATCGATATTTGAAAATTTATGAATAATTATCCTTTTCGGACCTGGGATATATAATTGAAATTTATATATACATATATATATACACACACCACACACATGTATATATATATATATATATATATACACATGTAGTGGTGGTGTAGTGGTTAGCGTCGCTGACTACGAATCCATCGGCCCCGGGTTCGAGACCCGACGGCAGCCGGCGCGCAGCAAAACCAAGCTGTTCATCCTTCCACACAATAAAGAAAGTGGTTGGTAGATAAATGGGTACTCTCTAGGTGGCCTAGTAAAGACGCTGGGCTGCTGATGGGGCGTGGTTCGGATTCCACGTTAAACTGTAGGTCTAAGGGAGCGAAAAGCTTGACCTTCGTTAGAATGAACAATTCGGGCGGAAGCTAACCAAAGGTTATACATATACAGAGTGTTGATAAAAGTAGAGGACGCCTTTGGTTTTTTCCACAATTTTTCATTTGATAAAAGTCGATAAATAACAGTTTCATTGAATGACTCCAGTTAGAATGATGTTGCTTTCCCCTTTGAATTGTGTAAAGCCGACATACGTTCTGGCATTCCAGTGATGAGCTTTGATATTTGCTTTGACGATAATCATTGTGGGATCTATTTACTTTTGTCAATAATAATATAATATATTAATAATATTAATATATAATATATATATATATATATATATATATATATATAATTATATATATATATATATATATATATTATATATATATATATATATATAATATATATATACACACGTGTTTCTCTGCTTAACGAAATGTGCAAAATAAAATGGATTAGCTTGTAAATGGAAATTTATTTCCCAAATTCAGCGAGGGTGGTGTGTGCGCACGTGCGCGAACGACAACTAGGGGTGAGGTCGTGTGTGTGTGATATAATTGAATTGGATAACCTTTATTAATAATAAAATAAACACTGGTTTTATAATTTACAACGACATAAATAATTGTGAAGTTTGACTATTTAATTTGTCCCTTAAGCTTAGGCTTTACTGGGCTCAGATGACAGATATAGTGGGGTGATTTTCTGATGTAACACTTCTAGTACTTCACAACAATAAAAAGTTTTAAAAAAGCTAGAAGCATTTTTATTTTTGGAAAAAGGTGTTGTGTTAGGTTAGGTTAGCAAGTACTTCAATGACTTAACAGAAAACACCGTTCCAGCTCTTATTTGCGTCCGAAACACTTATCACACCCCTCTTGGTTCGAAGGCACTAAGGTTAGGTTAGGCTAAATTAAATTTGGTTAATTTTTTTAGGTTAAACTTAAAAAAAAAAGTCGGACACTAGCTTATGCGGAGGTATACGTGTGTGTGTGTGTGTGTGTGTGTGTGTGTGTGTGGTGTGTGTGTGTGTAAATATTTTACAACTAAATCACCAACTGAAAGTCTAGTTCCATTTATATGTATATCGCCAGTTGGAACTAACGAATCATTTTGTTGTCGAATAAGTTCGTTGTTTGTCTCATTTTATAAACAAAAGCGATGCTTGTCGTTTTTACATTTTTACAGTCGTGGAACAGTAATTGAACGGGACCGAAAACCTTTTAACCTTCAGTTTAAAACAAAATATTTTAAATAAAAATATTGGAATTGTAGCTGCCATTTGGTTCCTTTGAAGTTAAATTCAAAGAATTTCATCAAACATTTGATATATTTTGTTTGATGGTCAAACTATAAACAAGAGTACACACACACACACACACACACACACACACAAATTTTTAAATCTTATCTGAAAGTGAATCCTTAATTTTTGTTAATTAAATATGACCAGTAGAAGGTCACTTCCTCACTGTTGAAAATTTAAAAATTTTGTAAAAAATGTTAAACTTTCACGAAATGTGAGAGTGGCTTTTGATATTTTAAGTAGAAGCTACAAAAAAACATCAAACAAAACTACTAAATATTTTATCAACCTATCCTGATTAAAATCATCCCGCAAGAGAGAGAGAGAATACAATAGTGATTAGTGGCTTACCACATCATGACGACGAGTTTTTAATAGAAAAACGTGACATTTTACACATTTTCTTATTATTTTATGAATATCTGATTTTCTTCTTTTTTTTTCTTCCATTAAACTGAAAATTTAATATGTAGCGCAGATGACTTTTTTAGTAACCATAATTTTTATGAGGGACAAAGTTAAATTTATATGAAATTTGAAAGACAAACGTGTGTGTGTGTGTGTGTTTGTTTAAATAAATGTTTTAAATTAAATATACAAAAGTAATACATTAGAACTAAAAAGGTTCAAATTCATGTCTTGTTCTGGAACCTTTTTTTTTTTTTTATTGCAGGTAGAATAATACACAATAGCTAATATGGAAGAGTGTTACACTCTCGAAGCAAAGGCCTCCGCCTTTCCCGTATTAGCCACTACGTGTTATTCTGCCTGCAACAAAAAAAAAAAAAAAGATCCCGAAACAAGACATCAATCTGAACATTTGTTTTAGTTCTTAATGTATTACTTTTGTAAATTTTATTCAAATAAATTTTCCTATCAGACCGGACTTATGGGACACCCTGTATATATATAAATATATATATAATATATATATGTGTATGTCATTTTCCGTGTAGAAAGCACCATCCATCTTCTGGGACTATTGTAGAATTTAATTGAATTAAACCTATTTAAAAAATACTGAAAAGAGAATGAATTTTGATACGTTTAACCTGAATAGAGATTCGTAAATCTATTTACTTCCAAGAAATCTCATTTTGAATGTCAGATTGAAAAATATATAAAAACTACTTAATTTTCATAAAGTAAACATTCATTGCACGGGAAAACACCCCGTAGCACCCTTATAACAAACGTTCATTTTCGTATCTCTTCCTCCTCAATGTTTAGTCTCGGAATAGAGGGATTCTTTTTCCCCCCCACGCCGTTTCTTTTTAAGTTCGTCCGTCGAATGTCTCTTAATTCGGTTGCCAAAAGCGGAGCATGGAATGGAAGAGAATTAGCTGGCGCATTCTGATTATTTGTTTATAATTAAGAATGTCTTTCATGTGAGAATTCCTCAGAATACGAAGTAAATTGATTCTCCCAGTTTCGAGACAAGTTCTCTTCCCTCTGTGAAGTGTATATATACACACGTTCTCCGCGTTTCTGTCTTCTTTCTCTACGTACCAATACTCTCCCCACCATTATTTGCTCCGTATTTAGTTCGCTTGTGGGTAATAGCACCGTTTCTCCGTAAGTGAAGACACTGAGATCGGGGGTTCGACTCCCGATAGTGCCGGTAAAAGTAATAATTCGGGAGTTAATGCAGTGGGCAACATTCGTTTGGCGTGACTACCGTTCCGTGTTTCTGGACCCCCTTCACTCATTATTACGTCTTCAGTTTTATAGTTTGGTAGGTCTGTTTCAACGTTTAAGTTTTTTTTATTGTTTATGCCTGTCTACCTCTGTATATCTTTCTGTTTATACATTGTCTGGGTATGTGGTTTTGATCAATCTTCATTTGTCTTTGTCGGTCTGTCTGTCGGTCTGTCTTTCCTAGTTTGCCTGTTATTTTCTCATATATATATATATATATATATATATATATATATATAGATAGATAGATAGATAGATAGATAGATAGATAGATAGAGTTTACTGCCAAAAGCCATTTAAATTCCTCTTTTTATGTATTCAAAGTTAGCAATGTATCAAAATGTCAATATGGAAAGTTTCGCTTTTTATCGTTTGACAGTTCTCACCTCTGTGTGTGAAAAAAAAAAAAAAAACCTTGCAAATCGAACACGTTGTGATGTAAGAGGATGAGCAGATTTCGAGGACGAATTTTGTCCTGCCATTTCTGTCCATTCTTTAGTCTGACAGATAAAATCGTGAATAATCATTTTGATTGTATACCGCTTGTATAGGGACGATTCGATTCCCGATGTCGCGTACCGGGATGTTAAGATTTTTTTTTTTTTTTTTTTTTTTATTGTAGGTTAAAAAAATTTTTCGCTCTATGTATTAGTAGAGGGTAGCCCAAAAATTATGCGCGTCTAAATTATTTTTTATTATAACTTTTGGAGGAGTTTTTGTTTAATATTAGTACAGGGTGTTCAAAAAATACTTAGTCTAAATGGAAGTTACAACTTTTATGTTTGATTTTTTTTATAGTTGACAAAAGTTTTCATTTAATTAATACAGAGTGACCCAAAAGTTACGCTCGTCTAAATTAAAATATTCACAACTTTTGTTGATTTTTACTGCTAAACGAATTCTCAATTAGTACAGTGTCCCAAACGTTATGCTCAATTTACGAATATTATAGGTATACAGTAACAGGCTATAATGGACCTCATTTTAAATCTTAAAGATCTCTTAAATTATCTACACGACATTTCACCACACTGAGTATATCTCATTTTTGTAATTTTGTCTCACTCTGGAGAGGGCGATCGGTTACCCGCGTGCCGCCGGCTTGCTCGATCAGGGTGGGCTGATCGGCTAACCACCACCACCAACAACACCAACAACAACAACAACAACTCATTTTTGTCAATCACGATAAGGTCGCGATAAAAATCTGGTCAGTAACAGTTTGAATAAAACCTTTAACGAAGGGGAGGAATAATTTATTTAGTTCTGTTATAATTAAATTTTAATAAACTGAAATTAAAATAAGACAAAATATGTTAATAAACAACACAAAATAAAGGAATAAATAACAGTTATTAAATTAACTTTTGTTTTGAAAATCTTTTGTCAAGCAAAATTTCCAATTTTTCGGTTCAATGAGTGAAAAACTTGAAATTTTTTTATTTATTCCATTTAAAAACATTCTTTGCCCCATTTATCATCATCATCATCATCATTATTATTATTATTATTATTATTAAAGGGTGACAACATGAAAATATACCAGAGACAGTCATCAGTATCTCGCCTTCCCAGGTATATTCTAATTGAGGACGAGTAGCAAGTTTTTCGTTCTATCAATTCAGACTCTGTATGAAGGACTGTTAAGCCTCGGTGTACGCGCGCGCACACAAGTTATATGATAACCAAATGGTACATGCTTGTGTAATCACCCAAATTTGTTAATGGAAAACCCAAGCATGGTTCCTGCAATTACTGCTTAGTTAATTTAGCCATCTAGATCTGCGATTCCCAACCGGTGGTACGCGGAGCCCTTTTAGGTGGTAACGCCAGAGGGTTTTAACATGCACTTCGCTTAGTAATAATTACTTTCATGATAATTTATTTAAAAAGTATTATTAGTTGTTGTTGAATTATCTACAACCATTTCGACTGTGGACTTAGGTCGACGTACCACCATGCTTTTCTAAAGAGGTTGGGAACCCCTGATCTAGATTGGTTGTTAAATACAGATCTACAGAAGCTAAGGCTAACAAAGACCCTAACATCCACTCTAAGGTTAGCCCGAGAGAAAGGAAAGAGTAGGGGGTTAAATAATTATATCATTCGATGATTTTAATATTTTTTCTGTAGAGTGAAGGTTAAAGTCAACAGTCCTAAAGTTGCACAAAAGCAGAAAGAAAATGGAGTGATTCTGGCGATAAACGGAAGAACTTTGCCTAACTTTTTCTCTGGCTCTCGGTTGCGCAGGGGAAGCGCGAGGCGCGCCTTCAGAAACCTCACTCCCTCGTCAGACTGTTGCTTGGTTAACCTTCAGTAATTTCATTGGTTTAACTTGACATGGGAACACAATGTACCCATGAAAATTCGGTCTATATACACTCATTACAGTATATTATATGGTTTATGCATATAGTAAAACAAAGGTGATATGGGACTATAACAATAAAATGTGAATTTCTTATTGACACATTTATTTATTAGTTGCAGTTTTTAACTCAAATTTTATCAACGTTCGTGTGACACAACCATACATAATCACAATGTGCGCATCTCTGCATAAACGAGGTACTAACTTTTTAAGTCCATATATCTAACAAAATAATTAACCTAACATAACCTTAGTACCAGCTAATTGAGAAAGGGACGCTAAGAGTTTCGGACGCAATTGAGGGCTGAAAGGGTGTTTTCTGTTAAATTAAAATAGTGAGGTACTAACCTAACGGGATAAACTAAATCCAACGGCTCAGTTGCCCTCTCTTCTCCCAATAAAGCTGAACTCTTCGCTCAAACTTTTGCCCCCAATTCAACCCTGGACGACTCTCGTGTTGTTCCTCTATCTCCTCCTCCCTCTGACTTAATTATTTCCGAAATTAGAATCTCCTCCAAAGATAATTTTTTTCTGCCGTAAGGGTTCAACTCTTGGAAGGTGCACGTCCTGATGGTGTCCCTCCTCCTGTTCTCCAGAACTATTTCTGTGCTGACACCCTGCCTAGGTAAACTCTTTCGACTGTCTTTCATCTGGTACTTCTCCTTCCTGCTGGAAGTTCGCTTTCATTCAGCCTGTCCCATATAAGGGTGACCGCTCTCAACCCTCCAACTATCGTCCAATTGCTTTGATTTCTTGCCTTTCTAAAGTTTTTAATCTATCCTTAATAGGAAAATTCCCAAACACCTCTATTCTCACAATCTTCAGATTGTCAATATGAGTTCCGCAAGGGACGCTCTGCTGGTGATCTTGCATATCTTTTTGGTCCTCCTCCTTTGGGGTTTTGGTGAAACCTTTGCTATTGCGTTACACATATCAAAAGCTTTTCATAGTCTCGCACAAATCTTTAATTTCCAAACTGCTCTCCTTTAGTTCTGTGCCTTCATCTAATTTCCTTTCTGGCCAATCTATACAGTAGTTGGTGTTGATGACCAGTGTTCTAAAGTTTTTAATAATGGTGTTCCTCAGGGCTCTGTCCTATGCCGATGATTCCACTCTTCACTTCTCCACCCGATTCACAAAGCGTCCCTCTCAACAGTCACTCCATGCTTTGCGTAGGACGGCTATGGTGCACCTGACTTCTGATCTTTCTAGTATCTCCGATTGGGGCAGAGAAAACTTTGTGGCTTTCAATGCCTCAAAAACTCGGTTCCTTCATGTCTACACTCGTCACAATCTTCCACACGACTATCCCCTTACCTTCAACAATACACAATTCAATCCTTCCTCTTCTCTTAACATTCTTGGCGTTCCCTTTTCTCGTGATCTTTCCTGGAAAGATCACATTATACCCTTTCTAAAACATATACTCCCTTTCACATATATCATGTATACTCCCTTTCTAAAACCGCTTCTAAGAGGTTAGGTGTGTTGTACCGCCTCCGCAGTTTGTTCATCTTTATTCAGTCGCCGTCTCTTTACAAGGGTCTTGTCCGCCCCTGTATGGAGTACCCTTCTTACGTGTGAGGTGGCTCAACCCACACAGCTCTATTTGACCCGGTGGAATCGAAGGATTTTTTTGTAATAAATTCCCAGCCTCTTACCGACTCTTCAATCCCTCTCTCTTACTATCGCTATTATAACGGACACTGCTCTTCTGAAACTCTCTAATTGCATGCCTCCTCTCTTAAAGAGAGCACGCAGTATCAGACTTTCGACACGTTCTTATTCCTTTTCTGTCCAACTATCTAATGCAAGGGTTAATCCTTAATCGGTATTTTCAATCTTTCATCTACTCAACTGATCAATCGTGGAACAATCTTCCTGAATCCATCTTTCCCCCCGTCTATGACCTCCATCTTCAAACACAGTGTCCAGGCATCTCTAAAACCTTGAATCTTTATTTTCTCTTCTATGGGGAGTGGCATTTTCGCGGACATTAACCCTTGGCCCCTCCTTCCTGCATAAAAAAGAAAAAAAAAAAAAAAAGACTTGCTTCGAGTAATATTAGAATGGATACGAAAAAGTTTCTTTATTTTTAAGACAATTTTCTGTTTAAAAACTTTATTTTGAAGTTAAAAACTTGCTTTTTACTTAAATCGTCAAAAGTAAGTAAAATTTATGTCTAAAAAAGTTTTAGTGAAGTCTCGTCAAGAAGCTGAAATTAGACGAGGATTCTCGGTGAGAGTTTCACTTTTACGTAATTATGAAAATGTTTCTTCCATCCTTTATAAATCAAATTAATTTTTATACGCACGCACGCGCGCGCGCGCACTCTCTCCTCTCTCTCTCTCTCTCTCTCTCTCTCTCTGTTCAAGATATGTGACTAACAAGTATAGTTGGAAGGAAAACTTCACTGTTTTACACAAAGCACCGCTCCACCCATTCAAGGTGTAAGCAGCTCGCAGTATAATTGCCAAGTGTATAAGAGGGTCAACGTACTAAAGGCAACGTACGTGGCTCATCACCACAAGAAGCAACAATTCTGTCTTATAATCAGTGAACAGTTTGATTGAGATCAATTTTCGTACTTATATCGATCGTTTGCATCGAAGTCACTCCTGTCTTGAGTCCGGATGCATGATTCCTCAGGAGTAAGGTGCCCCACGAGTTTGCGTTTCCCCCAAATGGCAACACAGATGTACTTGTTTCGATCACAATTACTTTATATAAACCTAGAATTGTTCTGCACAAACTGGACAAAGAACTCAGAGCCTCCTGCAATTTCGTACTTTTCACTGTTCCAATGTCTTCAGTTTACTTCCATGTTATACCGTATCAACATATTTACTGGTAACTTTCCAAAGTTTTTTATTTAAAGGCGTCAAATCCAACCCAAACATAAGCAAAATTATAATTCAATCAGCTCAACCAAGTAACTGCATTCGGACCACAAATGCAACCCTAGAAAAGGTCCCCCCCCCCCCCCCCCCCAAACCTAAACACTTAAAAGCAATCTAATTTTGCTTACTAACTGAATGCTTTTCTTACGAAATTGCAATTTAATTTTTTTTACCGTTCTTAGCTAAATCTACACACACACACACACACACACACTTCATTTGGTATTAAGAATCCCCAACGGAGAGTTTGCGTCCGTTCTCCACCCGCATCTATCCCGAATTGGTGGTATCTTTGAGTCGTTCTGTCCGGAACCAACAATCGTTTTATCGCTCCAAACCGCAAATTAAGTAAGAATTCATTTATTCCCCTTTAATTCTTTCATTTAAAGGCATTAAATCAAGGTTTATTGAGTCGAGGGGAAGAAGAAGAAGAAGGGTGACGGAAGAGAAGAGGGGAAAAATGAAGAAAGGAAGATGGTTAAATATACATACATTCCATACATATAAATTCAGAGAAGGAAAATTACACAACTGATGTGAAGTCGTTTTGATAAAATTGTGCTATGCCATCTGTGGATGTATGTATCACCCTGATGAATGATGATGATGTAGGCACTAACATCAAAATGTCTGGTCTGTACATTTATTTTTTTTCTGCGCGATAAGACTTTCAGTGCATTCTTAAATTTTGTTCCTTCGGACTACTTCATGTAATATATGCATTATGTTTGTCAAATTGTATTTTGTCGAAAGTATATCCACTATTTTATGTATATACATACAGGGTGTAACAAAAGTACTTACGCAGGATATTTCTTTTATTCAATTAAACGTTCGAACTGCATACCAGAAATTTGTTTGCACGCGTGAATTCTGGGAAGTATACTGTTACACCCAAAAGTGAACATATTCTCACTAATTTTAACGCAGTCGTCGTGAATTTAGTAAAGTAAATATCGTATGGATACGGAATTTTGTTGGGTACAAACTTCTGGTATACATTCGAACATTTACTTTAATAAAATAAATGTCGTACGAGTAATGACTTTTTTTTACATCCTCTAAACTCCTATACAATATTTCCATTATATTACTTCACTGTGTGTGTGTGTGTGTGGTGTGTGTGTGTGTGTATAATAGAAATGCAACGGATGTAAAGTTTCGGGAAAAAAAAAAAAACTTAGAAACAATTTTTAAAAACGCCAAAAATTACTAATTAGTAAAGACTGGGTTTCGTTTTTTATTTTTGTTACTGTGGCAAAAAAAAAAAAAAAAAACAACAGAATTAAAAGGAATATTACCAATTAATTACTAACTTCATGCACTTCAGAAATTTTGGATTTCTTGGGGAACTTTGTCCGAAACTTCTATCGGTGCCAAGAAAACAAACAAAAGGACCAGATTCAAAGTGTAGGGACAAGAAAGTTCATACAATGTACAGGAAATTATGCAAAAAGTTATAAATAAGAGTTAATGTTTTTCCTTTGTTTTCTAGTTACAGATAAGCGCTCTCGTGTTTATTTGTTTTCGGGTCATTGATGGTAAATTATAGTACTTAAACACGAAAGCGCTTGATCATAGTCAAGTTTTACTTTTCGCTGGTTTTCATGAATATGCTTTACAATATATATATATATATACAGGGTGTCCGAGAATTATCTGTACAAGTTTTGGCTGTTATTAAAAGTCAACCATGAAGTGTAGAAATTCCAGTGTCGTCCCATTTTACAGAGAATCTCATTAAGTTTTTTCTGATACCAAGTTTTGACAAGTTTTTTAGAAATTCCAGTGTGTCCGAAAATTATCTGTACAATTTCATCTTTTAATAAAATTCTTGATAACACACGTAAAATTCTTAAACAAGATTTAGAATCTGTATTTTCAAAAGTTTCTTTTATTAAAGTAACGTTGTTACAAACATTCGATATGTGCACCATCAGTGATTCGCAAAACATCCAATCGATAATCCAAATGTTGCTATGTACGCTGCAGCATATCCACATCAATTCGCTCAATAGCAGCTGTGATTCTTGCTTTTAAGTCATCAATGTCTGTCACCCGCGTACAAAAAAGAAAAAACTTGTCAAAACTTGTTATCAGAAAAAACTTAATGAGTTTCTCTGTAAAATGGGACAACACTGGAATTTCTACACTTCATGGTTGACTTTTAATAACAGCCAAAAATTGTACAGATAATTCTCGGACACCCGGTATATATATATTTTTTAAATTTTTTTTTTTTTAATTCATACGATATTACACAATCGTTTTGCATTAGGAGCTCCATAATCTTAAGCCAGACCTCACACTACTAATGAGGTGCTTCACTTCCTACACTATACTTTCGACAGAAGAGTCCTGTTCAACATTTATTATATTGCATTACAGCACGAGGTAACTCAAATAAATATAAAATATCCTTTGGAAGTAATTCATAAAAATGACTGCGAACTCACTCTAATAATGACAACAGACGAAATCACTTTTCCAATGTTTAGAGAGCTAAATATTTTAAAACCAAGTGACTCGTACAAATTCACTCTTAATATCAATATGTTTAAAGTTATCAATAAAAATCTACATACATCATTCATTCAAAAAACAATCATCCAAATACATCATCGTTACAACACAAGACTGCCCAGGGATTTGTACACAAACTTAACTATTCAACAGAAACTGCAGCGAATGCACTCTTTCAAAGGAGTAGATGTATGGAATACAATTCCCATGCATATTAAGTAGGCTTCATCACTAAATGTATTTCGCAAATCGCTAAAAAAGTACTTCATTAGCTCCTACTGATGTACAAGTTCACTATTGCCTTTTTTTACTATAAGAACGAAATTCCCATTTTATAATCAACTATTTAAAATATGCTAATTTCATTGAACACTTTCATTTCGTAATTTATTCTTTTTTATAGTTTTCTATTAAACTTAATTTATTTTCGACTAAATATATATATATATATATATATATATATATATACTAAATAATTTAATTTAAAATTATGTAACATTTTGTAAACTTTATATTGTATTTATTATTTTTTATTATCACTTATTATTATTATTATTATTATTATTATTATATTTATTATCACTATTACTATCACTTGACACTCGCTATTTTTTATGCAATAAAACTAAATGCAATTAATTTTATCTAAAATGCTTCCGTGCTTCCGAGGGAATATTCAGATAAAAGTATTGTGAATATATTAATGTCATATTAAATATCTAAAAATCTTAAAACTATTCAGAAAAGAATACAAGTGACAAAGACTTTGAATTTTTTAAATACTATGGTTTAAGTATTTATTATGTATCATATACATCTTTTTCTTAATTTCCTGCGATTTATGATAAACGAAATTCATGGCCACCAACTTCACCAGATCTAAACCCCTGCGACTTTTATCTGTGGGGCTATTCAAAAGTGTGTGTGTGTGTTTAAACAAAATCCACACACAACAGAAGAATTGAAAGTATAAATATAAAAAGAAATTTCTTAGATTTCAGCAGATACTCTGTCTAGAGTACTGCAAAATTTGGTCTTTTGTGTGCAGAGAGTTAATGAGCTGAGGACATTACACAGAACATGTTCACTAGGGGACTTACTCTCCCCTTCAGGGGATTGAAGGTGCAGTAAAAATTTCATGCTTTTATTTCAGTTAATAAAAACATACAAACCTTTTAAAGTGGCAGATTTTTAAGAGTATATATATATATATATATATAATATACATATACATACATACATACATATATATATATATATATATATATATATATATATATATATATATATATATATATATATACAGGGTGGCCCAAAAAATGGCACCAATTTTGAGAAGTGATATCTCAATAACCATTGCAGCTAGGACTTAAAAAACAACCAAATGAAAGATAATTCTTTTCTCTTTAAATACTTATTCTATGGCTTGATGGTTATAAGCCCATATAATGCCCAAAATTAGCTTCCAAAACAAATATACAAAAAAAGTTGCGCATTTATATTTATTCCTTGATCCTAATTTTAAATGAAATTTTTCTATTCCAGACCCCTCAAGATGGGATTGAGAGAATCTGATAAGAACATTATACAAGCACTACGTGAAGAAAAAGGATATTCATTAAACAGAATCCTTTACGAATTTCCAAATAGAAATTGGAAAAAAAGAACTGTGGCACATTTTTTACAAAAACTTAAAGAAACCGGCAGCAGTCAACGGCGTCCGGGAAGTGGTCGACCAAAAAGTATTAGAACGCCAGAAAACATTGAAAAAGTAAATGAAATGGTTTTAAGTCAAGAGGAACAACCGGGAACAAGTAAAAGTGAACGTGAAGTTGCGAAAGAAACCGAGATTTCACGTTCATCAGTACAGCGAATAATTCGAAAAGATCTTGGGTTGAAAACATTTAAGAGGGTGAAGGTTACTGCTTTATCGGAGCCTGTAAAAGAAAGACGTTTCCATCGATGTAAAAATCTATTGCGAAGATTTCGGTCAAATGAGTCTGTGAAAAAAATTTGTTTTTCTGATGAGAAACGATTTACGGTCGAAACACCACGAAATACCCAAAATGATCGGGTTCGTGCAGCAGTGGCGACAAAAACTCATGTTGACCCAAAACGACTTTTGCGTGAAAAAAAACACTTTTCAGATTCGATAATGGTTTCCCTTGCAGCGTCATCTGAGAACAAAACATCCATCATTTTTATTCAGCGAGGCGTTAAAATTAACTCAATTTACGACTGTAATGACATTTTGTCTCCAATGTTGTCAGAGATCAAGGAGACGAGCACTGATTTTGTGTTCATGCAAGATGGAGCCCCATCTCATACAGCCAAGGAAACAATAACATTTCTCAATAATAATTGTCCTGGTTTTATCGAACCAAATAATTGGCCACCATGCAGCCCAGATCTAAACCCCATTGACTACTTTGTGTGGTCTGCCTTAGAGAGAGAAGTCTACCATGGTCAGAAAATCCGTGATGTGAACCATCTTCGTGAACGAATTCAGGCTGCATGAGAAAATCTCTCACAAGTGACGATCTCAAAGGCAATTTCAAAATGGAGGGCGAGATTACAGGCTGTGGTTGACCATAATGGAGGGCAGATTGAGCCATTTATTGAAAATTAGGTTTAACTTAAAACCACAGAACTTCGTTTAAAGACCGTAAATTAGAAGATAATTAATTAGAAAAAAATAAAAGGAATAAATATAAATGCGCAACTTTTTTTTGTATATTTTTTCTTATAAGCCAATTTTTGGCATTACATGGGTTTATAACCATCAAGCTATTGAATAAGTATTTAAAGAGAAAATAATTATCTTTCATTTGGTTGTTTTTTAAAATCCCTAACTGCAATGGTTATTGAGATATCACTTCTGAAAATTGGTGCCATTTTTTTTGGACCACCCTGTATATATATATATAATATATATATATATATATATAATATATAATATATATATATATACACACTATAATACACCGGTATTTCAATTTCAGAACCCATACAAAAATAAACACAGTATTCCAACCTATAAACATTTGATTTCAAATTCCAATTTTGGCCAAAATCTTTCAATTTACAAAGTATTTCCGGCTTCCCAAATCGCCCACCCACCTATAATGATAAAATATCGGGAATAGTTTGTATGGACTAAATATAGGCGGAGTTTATATATAGAAGTTAATGGGAAACGTTGTAAAGTTAATTATTATTGAAGGTGCATTTACATTTGGTTCACCGTTGAAGGGCTATTTTCAGGCCAAACACTTAGTGACAGTTATTAACTTCATACAACGTTTGTGTAGCGAGATGCATTACCGTAGAACCCAACATCCTCATGTCCTCCAAGTCTTCAAGGATCTCTGTGAAACTGGGAACCTTAACGAAATTCCTAAAAACACATTCCTTCTCTCTCCCTCTCATATATATATATATATATATATATATATATATATATATATATATATATATATATAATATATATATATATATAGTCCTCGTAAAGTCCTCGTTAATCAGATTTAATGTGGCGGTCGGAGGATCGAAATAGCTGAAAAGTCATAGTAGTTCGTTACGAAAATCATAGTTTTCGACACTTGATACAGAGTTAGTTATTTTTATTCTAAACTATCTAATATTTTATAGGTTTTTATTATAATATTAAGTATAAAATCAGTAAATAAAGTACATGCAAATGTAAACAACGTAAACAATAAGAGATAGTCGTATTAGGCTGGGCCATATAGGGCATATCATACTTTTCTGAGTCCGAATTTCACTCTGGCTAATATGTATTTTTATGTAAAATTTAATTCTAAGAGGGGTTTCTTTTCTGCAAATTTTCCCAAAAATCGCGTTATCATGTTCAAAATTGCAGTTTTCTGTTCTATGTTGAAATATCGAATATTCAATTGAACACAACCTCATATTTTTAACCCTTTATCGTAATTTGTTGCCATTTAGACACATTAACTTTGCTTAACTCTTACACAGGTTTAATATATACATACATACATAAGAAAAAAAATCTACTCCATTTCAATCTTTGTAACCATTTGGACGCAGAAGGCGAAGTTCAACATTCTCTCAATAGATGACTGAGCAATTACGCCAGTTATAATTGTGAAGTAGGAGTGAGTGGACGCCATTTTTTTCGGTAGGTGTTTTTTGTAATTTTACTAAGTTTAATCACCATTATTATATTTGTTTTGACTATAATTTCATTCTAGAAGTATTAAGGAAGCTCCCTGTTTACTTTGTTTAAGTAATATTTTTAATAACTGTGAAGAAAAGACTTTATTCAAAGTTCGTTTCGAAATGGACACAAAGTTTTCATAGGGTGAATTTCTGTCTATGATAACACGTGTGTCCAATTGGATACATGATATGAATTTTTCATTACGATTGTTTTTATGTACTTATATAGTATATATACAGGGTGTCCGAGAATTATCTGTACAATTTTTGGCTGTTATTAAAAGTCAACCATGAAGTGTAGAAATTCCAGTGTTGTCCCATTTTACAGAGAATCTCATTAAGTTTTTTCTGATACCAAGTTTTGACAAGTTTTTTAGAAATTCCAGTGTGTCCGAACATTATCTGTACAATTTCATCTTTTAATAAAATTCTTGATAACACACGTAAAATTCTTAAACAAGATTATTTAGAATCTGTATTTTCAAAAGTTTCTTTTATTAAAGTAACGTTGTTACAAACATTCGATATGTGCACCATTAGTGATTCGCAAAACATCCAATCGATACTCCAAATGTTGCCATGTACACTACAGCATATCCACATCAATTCGCTCAATAGCAGCTGTGATTCTTGCTTTTAAATCATCAATGTCTGTCACCCGCGTACATTTCTAAAAAACTTGTCAAAACGTGGTATCAGAAAAAACTTAAGAGATTCTCTGTAAAATGGGACAACACTGGAATTTCTACACTTCATGGTTGACTTTTAATAACAGCCAAAAATTGTACAGATAATTCTCGGACCCTGTGTGTATATATATATGAGAGAGAGAGAGAGCCTTGCGGCCCATACCGAGGTGGTACCAATGGCAACGGGTGCCAGGGACAATTTTCTACACACACAAATAGTTTGCAAGATTTTGTCTAACCTTTTCTTGAAATGATCCACACAGGCACTGTTCAAAACTTCTGAATGTAAACTGTTCCACCTGTCACAGATCTTATACGTAAAGTAATTCCCACACACACTAGTCCTAAACCGTTTCAAATCCAACTTCCAACCATTGTTGCGAGTTAGGTTATCATTTAAACTAAACATGCTTCTAAAATCGACATCATTGAACCCGCGTAAGAGCTTGAAAACCTCGATGAATTGACCGCGCAGCCTCCGAGTTTCCAGCGAAAACAAGTCCAGGGCGCGTAAGCGTCGATTGTAGCCCATATGCCTAACGGAAGGGATTAACTTTGTGGCCCTCGCCTGCACTCGCTCCAGCCTCTCATCTCAATATCTTTCCTGAGGGTGGGCGACCAGAACTGCACAGCATACTCCAGGTGCGGGCGAACCAGGGAATTGTACAGAGAGCACAATCTCCTTGTTCCGAAACTGAAATTGTCTCCTGGTATAACCCAACAACTTCTGAGCTTTCTTTTCCACCTCTACGCACTGTTTCGTAAACTTAATGTCGCTGCTAATTAGCACACCCAAGTCCTTTTCCAAATCAGTCGCCTCGATATTACTCCCCAACATCGAGTAGTCCGACTTGGGATTGGCGTAGCCAATGTGCGTCACCTTGCATTTACCCAAGTTAAACGGCATTTGCCATTTTTCGGACCACTCTCCTATCCTACCTAGATCCGCACGCAGTTGCTCGATCGCTTCGGGCGTCCCAACATTGGCCCCGAGCTTGGTGTCATCAGCGAACTTGGCGATCCGACTGACGATGCCACCATCGATATCATTTATGTAAATGAAAACAACAGTGGCCCCAAAACGGAACCCTGAGGAACCCCACTAGTGACCGAGGCCCAACCCGAACTAACCCCTTTAATTACAACCCTCTGCTGCATATTCTTCAGCCAGTTTTCAATCCACCTACCTATTTCCCCACCTATACCCAGCGCGCGCACTTTCGCCATTAGCTGGCAGTGAGGTACCTTATCAAAGGCTTTCTGAAAGTCGAGATAAAGTATATCAATCGCCCTACTCTTATCATACTCACTCAACATGACGTGGAAAAATTCGAGCAAGTTGGTGAGACACAATCTATGCCGTCTAAACCCATGTTGGGAGTCCCCAAGCAGCTTGTAGGAATCCAAATGGTCAACGATCCTATCCGCTATTATCCCCTCTAATAATTTACCTACAACTGAAGTGAGACTAATGGGACGATAGTTCCCTGGACTTTCGTGATCCCCTTTCTTAAAGATAGGGGTCACGTTGGCTTCCCTCCAGTCGCCAGGCACCTAGCCCGTCTCCAACGATTTGTTGAAGACTGTAGCCAGGTGGGGAGCCACCTAGTCGCGCACCTCCCGCAACACTCTGGGGAGAAACTGGTCTGGCCCAGGAGCCTTAAACGCGCTCAGTTTGTCTATTCTATCGGCAACGACTGTCGCGGTACATCGAACACTATCCAGGCCAGCACCTTCGTGCCTCACGCCTGGCTCGGGGATGACGCGAGTGTCCTTCCTCGGTATGGGCCGCAAGGCCTTTTGAGGTGGTACTCTTCGTTTAACTCCTTGTAACTCTCTATCTATCTATCGAGAGAGAGAGAGAGAGAGAGAACACTATCACCCGCTAATTACCTTATTAGACCTTTGCTGACTAATGGACACAAATTATTTCATTTCGAAATGTTCTTACAAAAAAAAGATTGCTAAAAATGCTTATATATAGCTCCTATGCATATTTCAAGTAAAAAAAATGAACCTACGCTAAAATTAAATGGTACTGAATGACAAAGGGTTAAGCTTATGTTACACCATTATTACGAATTTTAAATTAAATTTGCAATGCCAAATTCAGTTTTCTATTACCAAAGTAATATTCATTACCAAATTTAGGTTAATTTGATAATTAAAAATGCCGGTTGGCAACCCTGATTATAACCAAAAATTATATTCCTTGTCTATATTTATGGCGAAAGAACACTAAACATACTGATATGAATTTGTTATAGATTGGACAAGAGCGAGAATAAGCACCGACTAGACGTGATGGCCGAATCTGCCCCCAAAACCAGGAAAATGTCATGTTCAAAGCTCTCGGATGTTGTGGGCCAGGGGAAGGAGTTCATTCCCAGCGAGGTGCCGAATTGGAGAGCCGTTCTTCAGAGAGAGATTCGTCTGCAAGAGGAAAAGTTCCTCATTCATGACATCCAAAGGTCTAAATACCCTATCCGAGAGATGACTGACGAGCTGGCTTCACTCGTGATGACTCAGTGGAGGAAGTCGAATGTAAAGTTCTCCCCGCCTGTGACAATCACGGAAAAATCGCTCTCATATAAGATCTTGTTGAAATGGAAGATGACAGACGTTGTGAACGGGAGAGTTAAGTCTGCTACCCAGAAGAAGAGGATCGCTGATCTGGATAGTCTGTGAAGTCTGCGTTTGCAAGCATCAGATCATCTTGTGCGGCTCAGAGGGAGGTGGATGCTCAGGATGCTCCCTCAAGGTCCATGTGAACTGTGACTGTCCTTTGGAGGTGAAGATTCCTAAACTGGACCTTCAGTGGCTGTACTACCAGAGAGTGAAGACTTCCGAAGCTTCAGGAATCCAGATGTCTTCTGTAGACTTCGAAGACAGCAGGAGACATATCAAAGCAGCGAAGAGGAAGGAGGCTGAAGAAGCTTCTGCTGTGAAGAGGAAGAAGAAAGATGAGGCTACTAATGAGGAGCTTCTCATGAAAGACTTTGAGGAGGACGAAGAGCCAAACTTGGAAGAAGCTGCAAAAGAAGCCTCTGGCAATGCTGAGGCTACTGAAGCTCCTATGGACGTTCCCGCTGAAGTATCTGCCGAAACTCCAACTTCTGCTACACGAAACTACATGAAGATCCAAGGGACAGCTTCAGCAGCTTTGAGGTACAGGGTGGCAAATGTTCCGGCAGCTGCAGTTGTCACTGGCTTCCTGAACGACCTCATCAAGGCCGGTCATCTTTCCAAAGACAAGGCTTACTTGGCCATAGATGGCATGAAAGTCTGGAGGGCCAAGGGGGAAGTAATGGCCTCATCAGTTGAAGCTCTCACGCAGAGGTCAGAGGAGGAGAAGATCTCTGGGATATTCTTTGATGGCAAGCAGGATAGGAACACAAAGGTGTTGAAATATGACGAAGTGACAGGGAGATTTCATCCTGGCAAAGTGATCGAGGAGCATTACACTATCACGTGGGAGCCTCAAGGAAAGTACCTCTTCCATTTCACTCCAGAGGAACCTGAGGAAGGAGAAAAGCCTGCTCATAAGATCGCTCAGGGCCTGCATGAGTGGCTTCTGGATCACGGAGCTGACGAGAGCCTTGTAATGATTGGAGGAGAGACTACCAACACCAACACGGGGTGGTCTGGAGGCGCCATAGCCCTATTGGAGAAGATGCTGGGTCGCAAGTGCCACTGGATGATCTATCAGCTGCATGTGAACGAGCTCCCCCTGAGGCACTTAATCATCAAGCTGGACGGCCCTGTAACTCCCCGGTCAGGCTTCAGTGGGCCTATTGGAAAACTTCTTGAGAAAGTGAATGAACTTGAGGTCAACTTCAACTTCAAACCAGTGGAAGGAACTGAAGATATCATAGAGATGCCAGTAGAGATAGTCAAATCTCTCTCCACAGACCAGCACAACTGCTACCTTCTGATCAAAGCCATCAAGTCTGGAAGTCTCAGTCCACAGTTGGCTGGTCTCAAGTGCGGACCTCTGAACCAATCCAGGTGGCTCACTACTGCACAGGCCATCTTGCTGTTGTGGATGAGGGAGCACGGACTGAAGGGGGAGGTGTTGAGGAGGCTCGAGGTCCTCGCGAAGTTCTGCCTTAACTTCTACTTCAAAATGTACTACGACATCAAAGTGAAGCACCACCTCAAATTTGGTCCTGCACACGTTTTTTCAAACCTGAGGCTGCTGAGGAACCAGACTACCGAGGTCAGGAACATCATCTCTGCTGCAGTGATAAGAGGAGCTTACCACGCACATCCTGGCTTCATTCCTGTGCAGTGAGGATGAGCATCAGAGAGCTTTTGCTGTGAGCGAGATAGAGAAGATCAGAGAAGGAAGAGACTTTGGTGATACGACAGTGAGGCCCCATAAAAATCCCAAAGTCAATCTGCAAGCCACTTCACCTGAGGATCTCATCAACTGGGAATCAGAGAATATTTACGAGCCTATTTTCACCTGCAAGATGACCTTGACTGAGCTCGAGGATCTCAGGAAAACTCCACTCAAAGTGGACGCTTTTTCTGTTCATACTCAGTCCTGCGAGAGAGCTGTACAGGAAGTCTCAACTGCTTCCCAAGCTGTGTACGGTCACGAGAGGAGAGATGGGTGGGTGAGAGGCAGGATAGACCATCGAGAAATGCTCCCAGTGTTCAGATCGAAGCAGGACATACTTAAGAGCTTTTCAGGTTCAAGTGGCTGATGAAGAGGCTGAAGCCATCGTTAATGCTCATAAGACCTGAAAGTCCTCATAAGATCATAATATAAGATCTTATGAGACCACGCTTTTCAGAGATCCAGGAAGAACAGGCGTGTAAACCTAGACGTGGAGGTGGCGAGTCTCCTGCTACTCGATCAGAGTAGAGCTGGTGAGCCGCGCCTATTCTTTGAAGAAAAACTTTAAATTCTTAAGTTTTACGTGAAATCTAAACATTTTTTCAGCACCCAGAGGTGTTGAAACACGCAAGAAAGCAAGGATTAGGTCAGAAAAGCAGCTTTTAAACTAAATCATGTGCAGAACAGTTGCGCACTTTGGTTTGGGTGCCCTGAGGCTGCGTTAGGCAGCCTTCAAATCAGAAAATCGCGATTTTGACCATGAAAATGAGATTTTCGGAAAAGTTGCAAATAATAAACCCATCTTAGAATTAATTTTTACATAGGAATACATATTAGCCACTTTGTTTTTCCAAAATTTCAACCCTGAACCCAGAATATATGCCCTCCTGGGCCAATGCGCCGGTCAAAAGTCTGAATAATGGAGGGTCTGAATGCCGCGGAGGCGGATTACCAGGAGCAGCCTACTCTGCTTTCAAATGATATCTAGCGATTTGTAGATGGTTCTGACTTTACGTAACCCCGTAAATCCACTCAGTCACGCAACCTTTCCCGTTACGAAGAGGTTAAACAAGCCTAAAACATTATTATTATGTCGTGTTTACATTGTTACGCCTTTCCTACGTTAAAATTAACTGTTGCGACTTTGGATTTATCGATTTCCGTCAAGTGCCTTGAGTAAATTATAATTTATTTAAGAGACAATTCTCTTTGGTCCCAGATTATAAAGGATTTGTAATAGAAAATTCCTTGTTTGCTCAAATGCTGTGTTTAATGAAAAACTTGTGAAAATTTGAAGGTCTGTCAACCTTCCTTTGTATTTATGATAATGAAATGTAACTACGATTGATAGTTCTTTTCAGTGACACGCGATTAGGGTGTAACTATGCATTTTTTTTTTTAGTTTGAAAAGAAGTGAACTTTGATTTATCGATGTTACTCGCTAGGTTGGAAAAAAATTCTACGAATTTATCGAGATAAAATAGTTTAATGCTGTTTTTTTCAATAAATTTAGTTGTCTTGTACAGAATTATCAAAATTTATCATCCGAATTTTAGGTCCTGAAATATAATTTTCTCTTCCACTGAATTTAGATCTTCAGTTCAGTAAAGTTCTTAACATCTTTTCAGAAGTTTTAGTTCTTCAACAAAGAAGTGTATGCGATTTTTTTATGATAAAAATTAACTGAAAAATGTTGATTAACCAAAATAGTTTTCCTCGTGTCCTTGGAATGAAAAAATTTAAAGGATTCTACCTAACTTATCTTAAGAGTTTACTGCTAAAAAGTTAATATGAATTAATTTCAAATTGAGCTCCTGCCTGTAACGACAATCCATTTATGTATCTATCAGTAATACGTGCATATACACTGGCGGTCAAAAGTATGGGAGTTACTAGAAAAATGGGATCACGTGAAGATCAGGGCCCCCAGCCTTCTTTAATTAGCTTTATAAGGCTAACTAACGAAAATATAACGACCTGACCTAACCAATTGTCAAAGGCGTACAGTTGACTTAACGATTGGTTAGGTTAGGTCGTGATATTTTCGTTAAAGAAGGCTGGGGGCCCTGATCTTCAGGTGATCCAAAAAAGTGCTATAGCTTAAATGCCCTTCTGCTAAAACCAATAAAATGTTTGCCTAATGCAGTCGTCTTTTAACCCTTTTATCTTCAGTAGTTTGTATTTAATTTTATATTTATGAACTTTGATTCTCTTGATGCAAGTTACATTTACTTGCATATTCTTATGTATTCAAGAACTTTCGGCATTCTTTTTACATATTTTTACGCACATTTGTGGTCTAACATTGTTAAGCACCGAGAACAAAAAGTTTTTTTTTTTTTGTTAAAAATATTCAGCATTCATAAAGCAACAACTTTTCTTTTTCACAAATTAATAATTCGCAAATTCCATTAAAGAAATGCATTGAAATAATGGTTTTACATAGTCTTGGGCTATCCCGCTGTCCCAAAGAGACGTTGCATATAGGATTGGCGTTTCACAGAATGGAGTGTCCAAAAACCATTAAAAGACGAGAGCAGACTGTCAATAAACAACAAGAAGGGCCAATGATGAAAAAGAAAGACGACGACATCAGTAAGGGAAGATAACTTATTGGTTAGAAAGTACAAAATAAATAGATTCCTGACAGCCCCTCAGCTAGTCGCTGAACGCAATTTAAAAAACAAAAAATCAAAACCCCCGAGTCTCATGTTCAACTGCGACTTAAAGAAGCAGGGTTGAATGGTCGTGTAGCTGTTAGAAAACTTTATATGAAGCATCACAATAAACAAAAGCGGTTGAAATGGGCAAGAAAACACAAAGGCTTTACGTTAGAAGACTGGAAACAAGTTCTCTGAGCAGATGAGAGCAAATTTGAAATATCTGACAAAAAGACAGTATGTGAGAAGAGCTGGAGAAAGGTTCAAAGAGAGCTGCATGGTGTTTACAGTCGAGCATGGAGGCGGCAGTGTAAAGAAATGTGGCTGTTTTGCTAGTGAGGGGACTCTGGGCCTCGTTAAAATTCAAAGAAACCTCAACAAAGAGAGGTACTATCGTATCCTACAGCATCATGCCATTCCTTCCGGTCATTGTTTGATTAAAGATAACATCATCATCCAGCAAGATAATGACCCCAAACATACAGCACGATGTTTCCAAAAAATATTTGAACGGAAAAAGTGAAGATAGCACATTAAGAGTAATGAATTGGCCTTCTCAATCCCCAGAGCTAAACCCAATTGGGATTATGTAGGATAAAATCGCGAAGTCCATCTAATTACACTCAACTTTGGGAATATTTCCAAGAAAATTGGAATAATTTGACACCGGAGTACAGTATTTGGGAAAATTGCTGAAAAGGATGCCCAAAATATGCCAAACTGTGATAAAGCAGGAAGGAGGATTTTAGGTGAAAAGACGTTGGTTCCACGAGTTATTACAGTATTATTGAGCAAAAATAAACGTAATTTCCATTAAAACGAGTATCCTACAAACACTGTTGCTCTTTATTTTCATTACGACAGTAAACCTAAATAATACCACCATGATTTTATTTTTCCATTTGTGACACCATAATTTTGACCGCTCGTGTGGAGAGGGAGAGAGAGAGAGAGAGAGAGAGAGAGAGAGAGAGAGAGCGCGCGCGCGCAAAGACCTTCCGGTCCACTCTGAAAGGTTCCTGTTATTAAACTGGTTCACTTTTCTTTCAACTATTCTAGTAGTAGTAGAAAAGTATAAGGCTGTCTCCCCACCCTCCCTGCCTGCCAGAGGCAGGTACGGAAAAAGGTTGAAGAAAATGCCTTGAGCCTGGGAAAGTAGCCAAGGAAATTTTACAGGAAAGTGGAGAGTATATAAGATAGCTCTACAATTATACATGCACACACAGAAACCGTGCAGAGTTAAGTTATGTTTTAGTCTTGAACCACGAGACTATTCAGTACTTTGTCCAACCTATTTTTAAACACACTACACTTTGGTTTGAAACAACTTCTGAGGGAAGTTGGTTCCAGATATTAACTTTTATAGGAAAAGAAATTGCCGCAGATAGAGGTAGTAAATATCTTTAGTTTCAATTTAAACCCATTATTTCTTGTCGGAGTGGTATTAAATGAGAATAAATTCCTGTAGTCTACCCACCTATCTCCATTGAGCATCTTGGAAACTTCAATAAGCTGACTGCGTAACCTCCTGGTCTCTCAGGTAAACAGATTTAGACGCTCCAATCTCTGTTGGTAGTTTTGCA
Organism: Bathynomus jamesi; assembly: GCA_023014485.1. Lineage (NCBI taxonomy): Eukaryota > Metazoa > Arthropoda > Malacostraca > Isopoda > Cirolanidae > Bathynomus > Bathynomus jamesi. The sequence continues at coordinate 44,519 of JAJOZX010004298.1, forward strand.
TTCTCATCGAAGGGATCAATTTTGTAGCCCTTGCTTGTACCCTTTCAAAGCTTTTTATATCCTTCCTAAGAGACGGAGACCAAACCTGCGCACAATATTCGAGTTGAGGTCTGACTAGTGAACTGTAAAGAGACATTACAGTCTCCTGGTTCCTAAACTGGAACTTGTCTTTCAATATAACCTACTATTTTAAGGCCCTCTTTTCGACTTCTGCACAGTGTTTTGACGGTTTCAGATCATTACTGATATAGTCTCCTAAGTCTTTCTGTAGATCAGTCTGTCAAGTTCCTCCCCAAGAAAAAGTAATCGGTCTTTGGGTTTTTGTAACCTATGTGCATTACCTTACATTTGTCCAAGTTGAGAGAGAGAGAGACCCATCCACCATACTTTATATTCATTACGATATTTTGCTTTATATAATAGCGTGAGATGAGGACGAATAATTTTGAGGGCAAGTGTGACTGTGTGTGTGTGTGTGTGTGTGTGTGTGTGTGTGTGTGTGTTTTACGTTATATGGCTTGTATACTTCCCTTTAATACGAGGTTTCTATCAAAATAGATTTTAATAAGAGCAATAAATTTGATCCGAGTTGAGTTTAATTCTCTTCTGCGAATTCATTTCCTTTCACGACACCCAAAAGAATTCTCAAAAAATTACTTCTCAAAAACTGCCTGCATAATATATGTATGTATACAGTATACACACATTATATATATATCCAAGTTAGTCAATGTATGAAACCATTCATTTCACGACGTAATGGCTAAAAATTTCAGGTATTTCGCGTAATACCAGTAACCCTTAAACATAGGGTGGTTAGGTTAGTAATGTGTGTTACCTAACTTAACCCTTTACCGCCCGAATTTTTTGTAGGGTTAAGTTATGAATGCGTGTATTTGAAAGGTTACAAATTTGTCCTTTTGGGCAGTAAAGGGTTAAACGAAGTCGTTAATAGCTTAATCGAATTACCCTAAATGCCGGAAGCTTTTAGGCATTGCGTGAAATTATTGGTTTCACATGTTGAATCTATTATATACACAGATACAAGATGTGCATCGAACAACATGGACGACATTTTGAACAGTTATTGTAACCAAAACTATTATTCTTATGTTTTGTAAATATATTTATGAAAAGTTTTTCTCTTTGTAGTAAACTCACCTTAGGAGAACATTTTCTTCGGTAAACTGACTTTTGGGACACTCGGTATTATATATATAATATATATATATATATATATATATAATATTATAGGAGACTGTAGATACCAATCAACCAGGGAAGTACTCCAGGGGGAACGTTAGTCAGGAGACAGGGAGTGCTGAAACTCTCGTTTCTCCTGTCAGTCCTCTTTTGCTGATCTTTTTCCGTGTCTTATCTACCCTGTGAGTAGTCTATCATGCTCTAAAACACACGCTTCTCCCTCTATTTTTCACTACACATACGTGCATTTCACACGCTATACAGACTTTTCAAAATTACAAAAAAAAAGGCATCGTGGGCCTCAGAGACCTTGATTTCGATTCTCTCTCTCTCTCTCCTTATATTGGGGTCCATTTTTTGCGGGGGCTCGCCCTTGGCCTCTCCTTCCTGCATATAAATATAAACACACACACAATATATATATATATATATATATATGTGTGTGTGTGTGTCTCTCTCCTCTCTCTCTCTCTCTTGATGCCTAAAGTACAGGGTATACACACATTATCTTCAAGACCTCTCTCAAATAAAAATATTAGGAAACGAGGTACACACACCGGTTTGCGCCATCTGTGAGAGAAAGTAATAAAGTTTCACATAACCTCAAACACATTCAACATGGACACCATTTGTCACACGTAAGATATCCAACCGGTATTTTATCTCCATCCATGTACGCTGCGACATTTCAACGTGAACTCTTGCAACAACAGCAGCAATTCTGGTCTTTAAATCGTCGATGTTGGCCACTGGAGTTGTGTACACGCAGTCTTTTACATTAATCCCATAGAAAAAAGTCACAGGGTGTTATGTCTGGTGATCTGGCTGGCCAAGAGACGGGACCCCCACGCCCAATCCACCGATTTGGGAAATGCATGTTAAGTGAATTTCGTACCAACAAGCTCCCAATGTTGTGGTGCGCCATCTTGCTGGAAAAACACATTAGGCTGCAGTTCCTCTAACTGTGGATAGACGTAGTTCTCAAGCATATCCAGATAATTGGTGGTTGTTACTGTCGCCTCAGCGAAGAAATAAGAAACAAGCGTTGACGTTGAAATGTTGCAGCGTACATGGATGGAAATAGAACACCATTTGGACGTCTTACGTGTGATAAATGGTGCTCATGTTGAATGTGTTTGAGGTTATGTGAAACTATTAATTTCTCTCTCAGATGGCGCAAAAAACGGTATGTGTACCTCGTTTCCTAATATTTTTATTTGAGAGAGAAGTCTTAAAGATAACTTGTGTACACCCTGTACATCTACAGGGCTATTCAAATTGATTCACCTGATTTCAAATGAGAATATTTTTTAATGTTACAAATACAGTGTGATTTATGATACATCAACCAAAGAAAAACTGTCCAAATTTTGTCTCTCACCTCAAATGCTCTATGTGACTTCCCCTAGTTACACGAGCAACGTCGACACGATAGTCGAATTCCTCTCATACTCACTCCAGCATGTCCGTTGTCACTGACTCTACGGCATTAACAATGCGAGTTCGGAGCTCATCCAAAGATGTGGGCAACGGTGGCACGTACACAGTATCCTTAACGTACCCCCAAAGGAAGAAGCCGCACGGTGTAAGATCCGGCGACCTAGGGGGCCAGCTGTGGAGCACCAAGTCACGGGGCCCACTGCGACCAATCCAATTTTCACACTGACTGTTTGTTGCTAGGCTAGGCCACGGCGTGACTTTGGAGCCCTCTCGCGGTGATCTTGTAAAACTCGGAGATTTCCTCTTTCATGTGGTGTATGCCCAGTTGATGCACGGTTGATAGGTACGGAAGTATTCTCAGTTGAAATCGGGTGAATCACTTTGAATAGCCCTGTACAGTATTTCCATTATGTTGTGGTTATACAGTATATTGATATACCGTATATCTATGTATCTACATACACAAAATAATGCATGTACTTTTAGCTGTCAAGGATATACAGTTAGACAAGAATTTGAGTACTTTTCACTTCCAGTCACATTCATTCCATTTACATAAAACGCCAAATGAGAAATCCAGATTCGAGAAAGATTTTCTTGATTTGGGAAACAATGTCACTCCCATTTGCTTTCGCGGTAAAAGCGCCAAATCAGAATAGCTAACCTAACCTAACCTAACCTGGGACCAAAGTGGAAAAGCCGTGGACAAGAATGAGAATGGCGTGAAATGGAAATATATCAATTTAAGAACTTCCTCCTTCGAGATTTTCACTGTTGGGCGAGGAATGATACCAAATATTTTACATGTACGCTATTACTTAAAGTAATCGTAAAGTACAAAAGTTACGGTAGTTAAACGTTTTACTTCATTCACTGTTGTATTTCGAATTACTTTGGATTACCATCAATTCAGATTTCAATTATAGTAGTTATTAGCTACATTCATTTCAAGCTATATAGCTAATAAATAAAGGAATGAAGAGAGTTCCGCCTGTTCTGGATTCTGATCTTATATCCAGATTATCCGATTGACATTTAAGATCCTCGTCCTGATCCCTATTTGATATATTATATATCTGCTACCGCCCATTCGAGATGTTCTGGACCTCTGTCCGATTCATTTTTCACAAACCTCCACAACATTCGTGGCCTTTTCTCAAATTTTCAATCTGTTGAACACCACCTCTCCTCCTCTAAACCTCATCATCTTTTCCTCACTGAAACTCAGGTGTCTGGGACGACTGACAGCAACCCTTTTTTTGTGCCACTTTACTTTCTCTATACTCAATTTCATTCCAAAGGTGGATGCTGCGTATATGTACGCAATGATCTAACTTGTTCTCGTATTTTCCCGAACTCGAATCTTCTGAATTTTATACCCTCTGGCTATGGCTTACATCCCACACTCAAACTAAATACATCTGCGCTGTTTACTTTTCTCCTAATTCTACTGACTATCCAAAATTCTTTAACTACCTCACTTCCAAAGTGGAATACATTCTTTCTCGCTCTCCACCTTTGGCTTTCTTCTCATTTCACTGACATCCCTGGTGAACTAGCTTCAGGGTTGGCAAAAACCCAACTACCCAGCAAAAAACCAGTTGGGTTTTTGCCAACCCTGACTAGCTTACAACTTCTCTATCCTAAATGACCTAGAGCAGATTGTACAACACCCTAACTCGTATCCCCGATCGCCTTGGAGATAGGCCCAACATTCTGGGTTTATTTCTTACCTCTCATCTTTCTTCTTACTCTGTGAAACTTTTCTCTCCGTTGGGCTCCTCCGATCACAATCTTATATCTGTTTCCTGTCCTATCGCTCCAATTCGGCCTTTGGATCCTCCCAAGAGGCGGCGGATTGGCACTTCGGCGCTGCTAATTGGGAGGCCCTGCGGCAGTACTTCTTGATTTCCCATGGAATGATTACTGCTTCCATGGTCGGGGCCCTTCTGGGTGTGCAGAGCGCATCAGAGAGGTGATTCTCTCGGGCATGGAGCCGTACATTCCATATTTTATTCCTACTACTAATGCAAAAAATTCTTGGTTTAACTTCACTTGTTCCATTGCTATCCGCAACAGAGAGGAAGCTTTCAGAAGGTACCGTCGCCATCCAACTCCTGACTCTCACTCGGCTTATATTTCTGCCCGAAATCGTGCAAAATCTGTTCTTCGACTCTCCAAAAATTCCTTCATCCAAAAAATGTGAAAATCCATCCAATTCTAATTCTGCTCTTTTTCTGACGTCTAGCTAAGAACCTCTTCAACAACTTTACTTTCCCTCCTCTCTTCCATTCGACGGCACAGTTGCTGTCTCTTCTCCTGACAAAGCTGAATTCTTTCGCTTAGAATTCAACCCTGGACGATTCCGGTGCTGTTTCTCCATCTCCTCCCCCTCTGACTTTATTATGTATGAAATTAGAATCTCTTCTAAAGGTATTTTTCCTGCCCTATCTGGGCTCAACTCTAGGAAGGTGTATGGTCCTCATGGTGTTCCTCTGTTGTTCTTAAGAACTGTGCTGACACCCTGCCTTGGCAAACTCTTTCGTCTTTGTCTCTCATCTGGTACTTTTCCTTCCTGCTGGAAGTTCGTTTTTATTCAGCCTGTCCCAAAGAAGGGTGACCGCTCTCAACCCTCCAACTATCGTCCAAATGCTTTGATTTCTTGCCTTTCCAAAGTTTTTGATTCTATCCTTAACAGGAAGATTCTTAAACACCTTTCTTCTCACAATCTTCTTTCAGATCGTCAGTATGGATTCCGCAAGGGACGCTCTACTGGAGATGATCTTGTATATCTCTGACTCTGACTTTTGCTATTGCGCTAGACATATCGGAAGCTTTTGATAATGTGTGCGGCACAAATCTTTAATTTCCAAACTGCCCTCCGTCGGTTTCTATCCTTCTATCTGTGCCTTAATCTCTAATTTCTTTTCTGGCCGATCTATAGCTGCAGTTGTAGATGGCCACTGTTCTTCTCCTAAAGCTATTAATAGTCGTGTTCCTCAGGGTTCTGTCCTGCCACCCACTCTTTTCCTTTTATTTATTAATGATCTTTTAATTCGCACTTCTGTCCTATTCACTCCTATGCTGATGATTCCACTCTTCACTTCTCCACCCGCTTTCCAAAGAGTCCCTCACAGCAATCGCTTCACGATTCGCGTAGGACGGCTATGGGACACCTGACCTCTGATCTTTCTGCTATCTCTGACTGGGGCAGAGAAAACCTTGTGGCTTTCAATGCCTCAAAAACTCGTTTCCTCCATCTGTCTACTCGTCACAACACCAACAACAACACGCAACTGAATCTTTCCTCTTCTCTTAACATTTTTGGCGTTTCCTTTTCTCGTGATCTTTCCTGGAAAGATCACACACACTTTCTAAAACAGCTTCTAAGAGGTTAGGTGTGCTGTACCGTCTCCGCGGTTTCTTCATCCCCACTCAGTTGCTGTCTCTGTACAGGGGTCTTGTTTGCCTCTGTATGGAGTATGCTTCTCATGTGTGGGGTAGTTCCACCCACACAGCCGTACTTCACCGGGTGAAATCAAAGGCTTTTCGTCTCATCATTTCCCCGCCTCTTACTGACTGTCTTCAATCTCTCTCTCTCCGCCGCAATGTTGCCTCACTCATTCTCTACTATCGCTATCATAACGGACATTGCTCTTCTGAACACACTAACTGCATGTCTCCTTTAAGGAGAGCACGCAGTACCAGACTTTCTACACATTCTCATTCCTATTCTGTCCAACTATCTAATGCATGGGTTAATCGGTAGTCTGTCTTTCATCTACTCAACCGGTCAACTCTGGAACAATCTTTCTCAATCCATCTTTCCTCCTGTCTATGACCTCCCATCTTTCAAACGCAGTGTCTTGGCATCTCGAAAATCCCGGACCTTGATTTTGGCTCTTCTTCTTCTATGGGAGGGGCGCTTTTGTGGGCATTTGCCCTTGGCCACTCCTTCCTGCATAAAAACAAACAAACCAAGCTGTGGCCAACGTGTGGTTTCAGCAGGATAGTGCGCCACCCCATTTCCACAATGAGGTTTCAACATTCCTGAATGAGCAATTGCCTGATCGTTGGATCGGGCGTGGGGGCCCCATTCCTTGGCTGGCTCGTTCGCCCGATCTAACCCCCGGCTTGATTTCTTCCTCTGGGGCTATGTCAAACGAAGTTTTTGTTCCACCAATGTCAACAACTTTGGAACATTTGAAGAAACGGATACGTGAGGCTGTTAGAAAAGTTTAGTATGATATGCTGCAAAATGTATGGAGGGAAACAGAATACCGCTTTGATGTCTGCAAAGCCACAAAAGGAGCTCATATTAAACTTCAATAGCTTGTAAATAAAACTTTTTGAGTTCTTCTTTATTTACATATCTTACTTTTCGCTGTAGCTTTGTTAGTTTTTCATCATAAATGTTTTAAATCGGAAAGATAATTTGTAATCACCCAGTGTGTGTGTGTGTCGTCGCTCAATTAGTCCTTTGTGTGTGTATTTTATATATATATATATATATATATATATATATAGCTAAAAGACTAATTAAGCAAAGCCATATTAAGATCTTATTACGATACTAATTACAGACAAGTGAAAATTACTTTAAATATTTTCCATTCTTCTAAATAAAGAAATATCTGAAAATATATATTTTTTTCTTTTTCAGTCATAATTAGAATGTTTATATTAAAGTGTAAAAATATATATATATATATATATATATATATATATATATATATATATATATTATATAATATATTTAATTTTTGGAGAACAACAAGCATGGAAACAGAAAAAAAAGTTTAAAACTTTAACGCACGGGACCCCCTACCCAGTCGCTACACCCCATGAAACGAATTTTAGCCCTCTGGATGTCATTGTACAATTTTAGATATTATTAACTCCAATGTTGTGACGCGGATATCGACATCGCAATATGAGTCGTCCGTGCGCGAACGTAAGTTTTCTGGATGACGCAATATGCGTCATCCGTACGCTAACGTGTTAATAAATTCTCTCGGTCTCCTTCACAAGGAGTTGAACTAGAGGTCGAAATGTATAACATTTTAAGTACAGGGTGCACCATAAGTCCATTTACCCCTGAACCTTTTCCTACTACAATAGGGTGAGGATACAGGGACTGCAGAATAGTTACGCATAAGGAATCAATTATAGTCGAGGACTTGAACTGCCCAAACATTTATTTCAATACCTTTAACAGCGATGCTGTGGGTATACGTTCGATAGATTTTCCACGAGATAATTTTCTTTTTCGAAGAGTATTAGAACCGACCCGTGGTCATAATTTAGTTTAGAATGTAGACAACGGAGAAAGTTTATGTAATAGCGATTATAGCATGATACATTTTTCGGTTAATGTTAAAACTTTGAGAATTAAATAACTTCAAGATGCCTGATTTTAGGAGGAGAAATTTCGATGATTTTAAAGTTTCATTAACTTTAATAAATTGGGATTAACTGTTAGCGGTAGATAGTGTTCTTAGCATCCGCGATAATTTCAAGAATCTGTTCGTAAATTTGGACCAGTGATGTGTACCTAGGAGAGTCGAGAAAAGTGAATTGAGGCATTGTGGATATTAGTGACGAACTCGACGTGGGTGCGAAAATTGGTTTTATATACCATCATATTCTTCAAGATGTACTCTTTTAATTAAATGGATAATGATGCATGACGCAAGTTCGTCACTAGTCCTTGCAAAACTCAGTTCTTTTTAAAGGGGGAAAACACCATGCATTCGGGGCAGATTGTGGGAGAATTTGCGGATACTAGTGACTTGTTTAGCAACTCTTGCGGAGTGCAGCCTAGTTATCATTATTATTACTACAATAATTTACACCCATTTCCGATCAAAATGATACAAAACCCCATCAAAATCTACCAATTTTTGTCCGAGTTATGGTGATTTCTAATTTGCAAAACTTTTGATTCCATTTACTCAAAACAGTTTTGCCGAATTCGCAAGGCCTCAAATTCAACGTTCAACCAAAATGGTGGAATAGAAATAGAGGAAAAGCAATCGTAGATTGAAATGTAGCCTACAAGAGACAGTGTGCAGCAACACAAACTTATATAGATTTACGTAGAAAGATTAAACTTATAATTAAGTGTGCTAAACGCGAATTTCAAATTCAAGTAGCTCGTGAATATCAAGAAAACCGTAAGGAGCTTTATGATTATGTTAGTAATACAAATCCGGTGAGGGACAATATTGGGCCACAAGTAGACTCAGGTGGTAACTCAACAAATAACCATGGAGAGAGGGTAATAATTTTAAGTAATTTTTTTTACAACTGAGGATACATTTTTTATTCCGGAGACTTGTAATATGTTCATTGATGTAAATGGAATTCCATTGCTTATTGATATAACTGTTTATACGGAAGAGATTTCTCACTGTAGAGATAAGTTAAAAATTAATAAATCGCCCGCCACGTCCAGACCACTTTTACCCAAAGCATCTCAATGAATTGAAAAATGAAATACGAAGTCCTTTACTTCAAATTTTTAATAAATCTTTATCGCAGGGGGTTGTTCATTTGAATTTTGAATTTTGAATTTTGAATTTTGAATTTTGAATTCGGTAGAGGATAAGGAACAGGCGAGAAATTATAACACTATTAGTTTAATTTCTATTATTGGAAAGCTTTTAGAATCAGTTGTTTGACATCGTACAGTCGAACATCTCGAAAGCAATAGACAAAGTCAATTCGATTTTCATAGAAATAAATCTTGCTTAAAATTTTTTCTTGGCATTATCAATAGATATAATATATTTAGATTTTCAAAACGCGTTTGACAAAGTTCCTCATAAACGATTGTTCGAAAAACTTAAAACTCAGTATAGGGGGTTAAAGTTCTTAGTTGGATTGATAATTCATCAACTGGTAGAAAACAGAGGGTAGTAATTAATGGGGAAGAGTCAGGTAGGCTAATATAATTAACGGTGTTCGGTGTCTTGTAATATACGTTAATGATCTTTGTGCCAATTTAGTGAGTAAAATTTCTAAAATTGCCGACGCTACTAAAATTGTGGGTAAAGCAATTAGTTTACGAGATAGAGAAATTTATAGCGTGATCTTAACAATTTAGTAGAAAGGTCAAATAAGTAGCAAATGAAATTTAACGTGTATAAGTGTAAAATCATGTATATCGGATATCACAACAGTAAATTTAACTACATTATGGGAAATAGCATGTTAAACGAAGCATGAGGAATAAAGATTTAGGTGTCATTGTTACTAAAGATTTAAAGTTCTCAAAACAATGTTCAGTTGCGAACAGTAAAAATAATAGAGTACTGGGTTTCATTTCTCGTAATTTTGAATACAAATCTAAAGATATTGTTTTGCCATTATATAAGTCGCTTGTAAGGCCTCACTTTGAATATGCTGGACAGTTTTGGTCGCCCTATACGAGTAAGGATATAGAAATGGTAGAAAGGGTTCAGCGCTGCGCGACGAAGTTTGTTTCAACATTACGAAGAAACTACACGAAGACCCTTAAAAAGCTGTACACTTGAAACTTGGCATTTGAAAGGCGAATTAACTCGGGTGTTCATCATCTTTAAATCGCTTTGATAGGGTAAATTATGAGAATTTTTTAACCTACACGATAGGAACATTACTAGAAACGATGGTTTTAAAATAAGGGGCAAAAGATTTCGGACAAACGTTACAAGGAGCTTTTTCACCTATAAGATAGTCGAGAGGTGGAATAACCAACACGCGTGAGTCATGGCAAGCACTTCAGTTAATATGTTTAAGAATAGGTTGGGTAGGTATTTTAGTAGCGTAAATTTGCTTTAAAAGGTGGGTAAATTGAGATGTTTTTAGATAGTACAGGGAATAGCCTGATTTGATTTTCCTCTTTGTTTTACATGTAGTAGGAGGTACTGGTTGGGTCTGGTTACAGAGCACAGGGAGTTCTCAGATGATGGGAAGTTTGATGCGAAACCTCCGAACAGACATACTCATCTTCAGGGAAGCTACTTAGCTGGAGTAGAACTTTAGCTTTAAATAGTGTGCATAAAAATTTTGCGAATAAATAAATAATTATGTACACTGTACAGTTCCGGAGAAATTCTTAAACAGAATTTAACCTAACCTAATCTTAATGACATCGAACCGAGAAGGGCGTGACAAGCGTTTGGGACAATTGAGGGTTCGAAGAGTGGTGGTTAAGTCATTAAATAATGCGGTAGAGGCTAGGCTAGCCTGATCTAGTATAGCCTAACCTAATCAGTTCCAACATATTTTTCTCGACAATAAAAATGTTTGTAAACTTACTTATAGAAATTTTTGGATGTTGCAAAGTATCAAAAGTGTTACCTCGCAAAAATATTATCCCACTACATCTGTGAATTATCACACTCTACGTCACTTTGGCCCAGTTGGCCGGACCCCCCCCCCCCCGCCACGCCACACACACACAGTGAAACCAACTCTTTAACTAGTATAAAAACCGAGGACGGATGTGCTCATTTTATCTGCGGGATAATTCTTCTTTATTTTGTAATCTAACTTGACAATTCCTAACATTGCACAACCTATCTTAAATTAACCTAGTAATCTAATCTTACATATTAACTTAATCTAACAGAACACTCGTCCCTTCGCTTCGACCTTTTCAACTTTAATGACTAAATTCGCCGGCGCGTTGTTATATAATTCTGTCATTATTCAAGTGACATTTATATACCGTGCTTTTGTCTTTGAATATAATAAACATTTAATCTCAACAATTCAATCAGCATCTGTAATTGCCCATTTCATTTCAAACTCTGTAAACGTTCATTTCTGTACTGCTTTTGTTTAATTAAAAGAAAATCCAACGAAGCTTATTAATAACCTTCCTTTATCAATGACTATCTGATCGAAAGATCAAAGTGGTGATCCATAAACAATGTTCAATTAATCTAACTACAGTATTATAGGGCTTACGGTTAACAGGCCCCACACACGCGCGCACATTTTTTTTATGCAGGAAGGAGGGGCCAGGAGCAAACGCCCGCATAGAAGAAGAGAGCCAAAATCAAGGTCCGGGGTTTTCGAGATGCCTAGACACACTGCGTTTGAAAGATGAGAGGCCATAGACAAGAGGAAAGATGGAGAGAGGAAGATTGTTCCAGAGTTGACCGGTTGAGTAGATGAAAGACTGAAAACACCGATTAACCCTTGCATTAGAGAGTTGGACAGGAAAGAAATGAGAGTTGGACAGGAAAGAAATGAGAAACTGTAGAAAGTCTGGTACTGCGTTCTCTCCTTAAAGGAGTAAGCATGCAGTTAGAGTGTTCAGAAGAGCAATGTCTGTTATGATAGCGATAGTAAAGAGAGAGTGAGGCAACACTGCAGCGAAGAGAGAGAGAGATTGAAGACAATCAGTAAGAAGTGGGGAAGTGATACGAAAAGACTGATTCCACCCGGTCAAGTACGGCTGTGTGGGTTAACCACCCGATACATGAGCAACATACTCCATACAGGGGCGAACAAGACCCCTGTACAGAGACAGCAACCGAGTGGGGATGAAGAAACCGCGGAGGCGGTACAGCACACCTAACCTTTCAGAAGCTGTTTTAGAAAGAGTATATGTGATCTTCCCAGGAAAGATCACGAGAAAAGGAAACGCCAAGAATGTTAAGAGAAGAGAAAGGATCGAATTGTGTATTGTTGAAGACTAGAGATTGTGACGAGCAAACGGATGAAGGAACCGAGTTTTTGAGGCATTGAAAGCCACAAGGTTTTCTCTGCCCCAATCAGAGATAGTAGAAAGATCAGAGATCAGATGCACCACATCAATCCTACGCGAATCATGAAGCGACTGCTGAGGGGGACACTTTGTGAAGCGGGTGGAGAAGTGAAGAGTGGAATCACCGGCACAGCAGTGGATAGGACAGGAAGAGCGACTTAATAGATCATTGATAAATAAAAGGAAAAGGGTGGGTGACAGGACAGAGCCCTGAGGAACGCCACTGTTAATAACTTTAGGAGAAGAACAGTGGCCATCTACAACCGCAGCTACAGATCGACCGAAAAAGGAAATCAGAGATGAAGGTACAGATAGAAGGATAGAAACCGGAGCAGTGCAGTTCGGAAATTAAAAGTTTGTGCTAGACTATCAAAAGCTTTTGGTATGTCCAGCACAATAGCAAAGGTTTCACCGAAATCACGAAAGGAGGATGACCAAGGGTCAGAGAGATGTGCAAGAAGATCGCCAGTAGTGTGTCCCTTGCGGGACCCATACTGACGATTTGAAAGATTGTGATAAGAGCGATGTTTAAAAATTTCCCTATTAAGGGTAGATTCAAAAACTTCAGAAAGGGGAAGAAGTAAAAAAATTGGACGATAGTTGGAGGGTTCAGAGCGGTCACTCTTCTTTGGACAGGCTTAATGAAAGCGAACTTCTAGCAGGAAGGAAACGTATCCGATGAAAGATAAAGGCGAAAGAGTTTGCTTAGGCAGGGTGTCAGCATTGAAGCACAATTCTTAAGAACAACAGAAGGGACACCATCAGGACCGTACGCTTTCCTACAGTTGAGCCGAGATCGGGCAGAAAAAACATTTTTGGAGGAGATTCTAATTTCAGACATAAGTGAGATGGAGGAAGGGCACGGAAATCGTTCAGGATTGAATTGGAGGCAAAAGTTTGAACGAAGAGTTCAACTTTATCGGGAGAAGAGACGGCAAATAAGCCGTCGGAATGGAAAAGAGCAGGTAGGGCGAGTCGAAGAACAGATTTTACAAGATTCCAGGCAGAAATATAAGTTAAGTGAGAGACAGGAGTTGGATGGTGACCGAACCTTCTGAAACCCTCCTCTCTGTTGCGGACAGCATTAGAACAAGCAAAGTTAAAGCAAGGGATTTTTGTTTTGCATTAATAGTAGGAATAGAATATGGAATGTACGCCTCCATGCCAGAGACAATTAACTCCATAATGCACTCGGCACACTCGGAAGGGCCCTGGCCACGGAAGCAGTAATCATTCTAAGGGAAATCAGAAGTACTGCCTAAGGGCCTCCCAATCAGCGGCGCCAAAGTATCAAAGGCATCTCTTTGAAGGATCCAAGGGTTCTATTGGAGCGATAGAACAGGAAACAGATGCAAGATTGTGGGGGGAGGAGCCCAACGGAGAAAAATGTTTGACAAAGTGAGATGTATGAGAGGTGAGAAATAAATCCAAAATTTTGGGCCTATCCAAGGCGATTGGGGATACAAGTAGGGTGCTGTACAATCTGCTCTAGGTCATTCGGGGTAGAAAAGTTGTAAGCTAGTTCACCAGGGATGTTAGTGAAATAGGAGGAAAGTCAAGGGTGGTGGTGAACATTTAAACGACCTAAAATGAAGATTTCAGCAAAAGGAGAGCGGGACAGAATGTATTCCACTTTGGAAGTGAAATAGTCAAAGAATTTTGGATAGTCAGTAGAATTAGGAGAAAAGTAAACAGCGCAGATGTATTTAGTTTGAGAGTGGCATGTAAGCCGTAGGCAGGATTAAAGTTCGGGAATACGAGAGCAAGTTTGGTCGTTTTGTGTGTGTGTGTGTGTGATTATATATATATATATATATATATATATACACACATTTAACTGCAATGACCACGCAGTATATTAATGTATAGAAACGACGTAAGTATAGAGGAGCGTTCTGCACACGAGGAAGAGAAATAACGAACAAATGAAAAATGAGGTGAACCGCCCGGGAATCGAACCCAGGGCCTTCCGACCGGTAATCGGAAGGCCCTGGGTTCGATTCCCGGGCGGTTCACCTCATTTTTCATTTGTTCGTTATTTCTCTTCCTCGTGTGCAGAACGCTCCTCTATACTTACGTCGTTTCTATACATATATATATAATATATATATATATATATATATATATATATATACACACACACACACAAACATCCACCTTTGGAGTGAAATTGAGTATAGACAAAGTAGGAGGGTACAGAAAAGGGGTTGCTGTCAGTCGTCTCAGACACCCGAGTTTCAGTAAGGAAGAGAAGGAGAGAGAGTATTTAACAGATTGAAAATTTGAGGAAAGGCCACGAATGTTGCAAAAGCTTGCAAAGGCCCAGAACATCTCGAATGGAGATAGCAGAACTAGTCCCGTTGCCCGCAGTCTGCGTTCCCAGTATCGGCAGTTGGGGAGCCAGAAGTGGGGACACTTACGGTCCCCTCACCAGGGGACTCCGAAGCTCTCTAAGTTGTCGCCGTTTTTTTTGTTTTAATTTTAAAAATATTACACTACCCAAGAAAAAAAACATTTTTTGCTGGTGATTTAATTATAAGACCTGTTGCTGGATAATATTGATGTGCTGATTTCAAAAATCACCTTAGATTTTGTCCATCACATCAGGTTTTCGTGCAATGTGCAATGCAATATGCCTATTTTGGGTGATCCATGAAGGGCACTTATCAAAATTGATGATTTTTGAGACCTGTTAACAGCTGTTTTGCTGTTAAAAATTTTATCTGTGGAATACGCAAATCTGTGCATTAAATCTAAAGGTCATGTACAACATATTAAAATCTTGGGTATCTGTGATTTCCCCAGGTGTGAGCGTGACGTCATGATCATGGATTCATTTTTTGCTTATTTAAACACTTTTAATCACTTTATTTGTCAATATTACCATTGTATATTAAAGTTCACTCCCTGCACAATTGTTTACTTTTCCATGCTGATTCTGAGTATGTAAAAACTTATTTTTTGAAAAGAAAAAAAATTGGGCATAACCCTGCCAAAATGCGATATCTCCATATTTGATTGCTCGAAAACCTGACGTGATAGGCAAAAACTAAGGTGATTTTTTAAATCAGCACACCAAAGTTAACTAAAAACAGGTGTTAGAATTAAATCAGCAAAATTGGTGTTGGGCAGTGTTATGTAGTGTGTAAAATGCATGCGTGTGTAGTGAAGAATAAGGAGAGAAGTGTGTGTTTGGGAGCATGCTGGACTGCTCACAGGGTAGATGAGATGGAAAAAGATCAATTAAGGAGGACAGTGACAGGAGAGACGGAAGCTCCAGCACTCCCTGTCTCTTGCCAAACATCCACCCCGGAGTACTTCCCTGGTCGATTGGTGTGTACAATCTCCTCCTTTTGGTGTCTAGTGTCTACGATCTCATTAAACCCATACGAGGTTATATTTACTCGGAATTGGGGTTGACAAGGTGAAATTTGAAAATAATTAATTCCAAGTAAATATACTCTAATGTGTTTAATTTAAATCTTTTTTTTTTCAAGTAACATTTATTTAGTTCAATTTTAACAATATTGAACCTGATAAAATTGAACATAGTACTTTGTTCGTCTAACATCCCAACCTTTTATTTATTTTTTTAGTAAACTAGAAAGGCCATAAGTGGTTACAGAATGAACTCAAAGAGCCTTTGCTTGCCAGATAAAGCCCACTGCATGGATCAATCTTGTACTCATTCGCAAATATCATCACTCTCACTTCGACTGGACTGAATGGGTATGGAAAATAGTTAATCATACGTTTCAGAAATTATCCACAGCACACAGTTCATTACGTACTTTTAGTTTAAAGGCTGAAAAAACCCAACATAGTCAGTCAGTTTTGTCTTAATACCACTAAGTAGATGTTGGTTCTCGAGAACCGTCATCCCCCTTTGTTCGAACAGATTTTTTTTGTAGTTAAACAGCATTTTACACTCTAAAACGTTCACTTGGATAGACAAAAATAGTCGTATGTTGTTCTTCTCTAGGCACTGACACGAAACCCCGTTTTACAGTCTTGCGATCTCCTTTGGTCGTCGGCTGCGAAACTGAAGACCTTCATCCGCACGAGGCTTTAAAGGAGATTTTAGTCGAACTTCGACAAAATTCTGACTCAACAACGATGCGAAAGCCACGCGACTTCAACACCAAGAGACGTCCAAAGCCTTCATGCTGGCTTGGAAAAGCTAGTTCATATTCATTTCTTCCTGTTCCGTCTACATTTAAGGGAATGTTGCCCATATGCACCTGTCACAACAGCGTTAATTTCATTCCGCTACGTCTGTCTGTCTATCTGTCTTTCACTAGAAAACTGTTCGATAGGAAATGGAAATAAAAAGTGGAAAAACCTCTACTAAATATATCGTAAATATAAGGTATTTAAAAAGTAAGTTTGGCAAGTTGAGGGTACACAGAGTGAAAGGTTTGTTTTAATCCCTGGAAGGGTACTTTTTTAGTTTCAGAGGAACCCAGCTCGTCAAGAAGAGAAATGTTTTATCTACTTCCAGTGTACTGTCAGTTTACTCTTGAAAATCAAGGTCTTGCAGAAAACATTGTCATCTTTTTACGCTCGGTTCTAAATTTAGCAGACACAGCCGAAAGCTTTTAGAGTGATGAATTCTCTCCCACGGCCATTTAATTATTATTATTATTATTATATATATATATATATATATACAGGGTGGGCCGTAAGTTTCCATACATAGGAAAAATAAACATTTTTTTATGGACAACCATTTTTATTTATATAATATGCTCTACATGGTTGCCATTGTTTTGAAAACACATTTCAATACGTGTTCCCCACTGTTGATGAACACGCATTAGCACAGTTGACGTTATGCTTGTAATGGCGTTGGTGATACGTTCCTTTAGATGATTTATGTCTCGTATCTTTTCCTGATACACCATGGCCTTCAAGTGCCCCCAAAGATAGAAATCAAGGGGGGTGAGATCTGGGGATCTGGGAGGCCACTCCACAGGACCACGCCGACCAATCCAAGCATCCGGAAACTGCTGCTGATCCAAATACCGACGCACGTGAAGACCATAATGAGGTGGAGCTCCATCTTGCTGGAAGTAAACTGGGAAGTTACCTTCCTCGTTTAGCAGGGATGGGAAAATCTCTTCTTGCAACATGTTAAGATACCTTTCGGCATTAAGATTTCCACTGACAAAAAAAATTGGTCCAATAATTCTGTCACCCCATATCCCGGCCCACACCATCACTTTACCGGCACCTTGCATCTTCGTCGGACTCAGCCAGTTAGGGTTAGCATTACTCCAATAACGTATGTTTTGCCGATTAACCTCTCCATTGACGTAAAAATTTGCTTCATCAGTAAACAAGATCTTACAAACGCATATTCTTAGGGTATCTGATAAACATAAAAAACAAATTTTAAATTTCCTATGTATGGAAACTTACGGCCCACCCTGTATATATATATATATATATATATATATATATATATATATATATATACAGACACACACACACACACACACACACACACACACACACACACACACACACACACACACACGACACCGCACGTAACAAACCTTTCCTTCAAAAAAAAATACCATCATTTCCAATTAAAAATGGACGGACGGTTATTATATACTGATCTATTTGATTATATTTGATCGAGTTTGCATTCCGCTTTCAAATATATTAAATTCATGGACACATCATTGACAAATTGCCTCATAACAGATTAAAGAACATCTATGCGTGATCGTAACTCGGCTGAAGCTTTTAGAGTAGACGAATAACAGTGAAATTCAGTCACATTGTATTTATCTTCAGCTATGCGTGATCGTAACTCGGCTGAAGCTTTTACAGTAGACGGATAACAGTGAAATTCAATCACATTGTATTTATCTTCAGATTTAATAATATTAATTTGGGAAAGCTTATTCATTATTTATACAAAATCTGCTGTGTATTATTCAAGATAGGCATACCAGAAGTTTATATACATATACTGTGGTGTGTGTGTGTGTGTGTGTGTGTGTGTGTGTGTGTGTGTGTGTGTGTGTCACTTCACAGACATTTCCTTCGCAAGAAGCACTTTGGTCTCTCGAACTTACATCTCCCTCAAACAAGGTTCCTTTATTTCTTTGTCCATATCCGCAGCTCCGTTTTTTCCTTCGTAAATGGGAGCAAAATGTTTCGATTATTTAGAGTGGAGAATCAGGTTGGTGTCCACTGTCCAGTGATGTTCTTCAGAATTTTTAATTTAGTGAGAAACTTAGGTGAAAGATATGAAAAATTACGCTAGGGAACAATTTTCAACCGTCTTTACTTGACACAAAAGTCAAAAGTAATACTCAGAATTCTCCTCTATCAGGTCTAGATTTTAGTTATGACTGACAAAATTTCCAGATATGACCATCGTAAAATGAAACGAGAGTATTTAGAATAGATTAAATTTCAAAATACAATTAATAAATGATAAAAAGATCTTCAAATAACGAGTACAGACAGTTTAGTTACAATTCTCAGCTGGAAAGTGTCGTGTGCTACGTGATTTCCTCTTGTAAGATGTGCGGGTCTATTATTTTAATGAAGATTGCAACTGAATCTACACGTGATAAAAATTTTTTTACGACATTTTGGGAATCAGCATATCAAAATTAGGTAAAGGCACGTATTTTTTCGTCAGTTAAAAATGCTGCGTTGACCAGTGTTATTTATGAAATACAATTTTGCAATTTTTGTCGTTTTAATCATTTTAACAAAATAACAATTTTATTTATTTATTTTATCTAACTTGGCCCTTAAGCTTTGGCTCTTAACTTCGTAATCCATGTGTGAGGCCTTTGAGCTGAATTATCCCCCAGTTTAGATAGTGCATTAATCATGTCTCTTGTAAAAAATCAATAGTGCGGAGGAAATTTCAATTGAATCACTTCTTAGTTCTCGCGCATCCGTTTCCAGAAATGGTATTTCAATTTTCCTATCCGGTTTAGCCGGACGAAATACCGAATTAAAATGCTTAATATGAAACAATTCACTTTTTTTCTGGCTCATTTTGTTGATTTCAATTATTTTCTTTCAAAAACCAAGTATTTTCATCGCACTTCGTCTTCCATTTGCGAAATTGTTGAAATATTTCTCAGTATCTTTATTATTTTCTACTACTTCATACCTTCATGAAGACATTCATACTGAATCTTTGTTTCAGATTTGTCTCCATTTAACTCAATTTCTTGTCCAATTTTCGTTCCTTCTCCTTTAACTCCGCATTAAGTTACATTCTTAACCCTTTCGTTGCCAACTTAAATTGAAAGATTCTCAACAAATGCGCGAAGAAAAAAGGTGTTCAAAAACTTACCTTACGAAGTAATAGTACAGGTGCGGGCGGGAAACATTAAATCATCAACTGACGCGCATAGCAGTCTATCGTATATCATCAATTTATGACCATAGCAGTGAAAGGGTTAAAGTATTTCCTCTGGTGGAAGGACACACACTCACTCAAAGTGTAAATGTGTTTAAAAATAGGCTGACAAAGTAGTGAATACTCTCATAGTTTAAGATTAAAACATAACATAACTTTGTAGGAGTTCGCTTGCGCGGTCTTTGTGAGCATGCTAAATATAGTTATTTATATATTCTCCACTTTCCTGTAAAATTTCCTTGGCTACTTTTCCAGGGTCAAGGTATTTTCTTCAACCTTTTTCCGTACCTGCCTCTGGCAGGGAGGGAGCGGAGGGTGGGGAGAGAGCCTTATACTTTTCTATCCAGTTTTCTACTACTGTACTGCTAGGATAGTTGAAAGAAAAATAAACTAGTTTAATAACAGGAACCTCCCAGAGTGGACAGGAAGATCTTTGAGGCTTCCTCCTCTTCTTGTAACTCTCTCTCTCATATATCTTTTCCCCTAACTATTTATGTATGTATTATACTAATAATAAAAATAATAATGGCTTCGTTTCATATTTTAGTCTTCTGACGTTTTATCCTAAGGAATCTCCAGTTAACTTCTTTTCTTCATATTTGAACTTATACGAGTTCTGAGTCAAATCTGTGTCAAATTTAATCCTTCGAATGTTCCTTCCTTGACCTTTTAAGCAAATTTTAGGTTCCTTCTCGTGTAATTTCATTCGCACTTCTGTTAGGTTATATCAGAAATTTCTGTTTGAAAAACACTTACCTTGATTATGTCGTCATTATTATTTGTCATAATCGGATCCAATACAGTCTCCTTTCCTGTCCTTTTTATAGCTTTTTTAGTACGAGGGCATTTCTCCATAAATTGCAACTAGTTGCTGATATATATCATCAATATATAATTTTTTCATATATCGCTAATTTTTGTTTAGAAAACATTTCATTAATTAAAATGAAAATATATACCTTGGTTAACTTGGTTTTGCTTCCGGCCGAATTGTTCATTTTGATTAATGTCAAGCTTGTTTCATATATATACACACACACAGTGGCGCAAAAGCACAAGGCATCTGGAGTCGACTCCAGCCGGCTCGACTCCAGCCGGCTCGACTCCAGCCGGCTCGACTCCAGCCGGCTCGACTCCAGCCGGCTCGACTCCAGCCGGCTCGACTCCAGCCGGCTCGACTCCAGCCGGCTCGACTCCAGCCGGCTCGATCCAGCCGGCTCGACTCCAGCCGGCTCGACTCCAGCCGGCTCGATCCAGCCGGCTCGACTCCAGCCGGCTCGACTTTTTTTTTTTTTAAATGAATTAAATTTATTTTTGAAAGCTAGAACTTTAAAAAGTTGAAAATTGTTAGAAACTCTTTATTCTACTACGTTAAAAAAGATTAAAAGGTTCAGATTTTAATTAGTGGTAATTGTAGGCGATCCCACGTAAATATTCTAATGGTGATCGTTGATCAAAGCTTAAAACTAGTTTTAATATACGGTCATCAGCATCACGATATTTTTTAACTTTGAAGGTGGAACATGACCTCCTACAAGTTGTTCGAGATACATATCTCGACTCTTCTATTTGTATAAGGCATCTATAAATTTCCAGATAGTATTTTTGTTCCTGGTACCCAGCCATGGTGGGCACATGTTAATACATTATCATCTGTATAATTAGTTCTCGGGGGTACGGGGCGGAGCCCCGTAAAAATCACCTACCACAAACTGTTCGGTATTGTTTTTTTTTGCGTCCATTGGGTTCATGGCAGCCTGAAATTAACGCAAGGAAACTATCCAACATTATTTGGCAACAGTGCATTCGGAATTGAGTTGGCTGGAGTTGTCATACTATTATATATATACAGGGTGTCCGAGAATTATCTGTACAAGTTTTGGCTGTTATTAAAAGTCAACCATGAAGTGTAGAAATTCCAGTGTTGTCCCATTTTACAGAGAATTTCATTAAGTTTTTTCTGATACCAAGTTTTGACAAGTTTTTTAGAAATTCCAGTGTGTCCGAAAATTATCTGTACAATTTCATCTTTTAATAAAATTCTTGATAACACACGTAAAATTTAAACAAGATTATTTAGAATCTGTATTTTCAAAGTTTTTTATTAAAGTAACATTGTTACAAACATTCGATATGTGCACCATTAGTGATTCGCAAAACATCCAATCGATACTCCAAATGTTGCCATGTACGCTACAGCATCCACATCAATTCGCTCAATAGCAGCTGTGATTCTTGCTTTTAAATCATCAATGTCTGTCACCCGCGTACATTTCTAAAAAACTTGTCAAAACGTGGTATCAGAAAAAACTAGAGATTCTCTGTAAAATGGGACAACACTGGAATTTCTACACTTCATGGTTGACTTTTAATAACTAATAACAGCCAAAAAATTGTACAGATAATTCTCGGACACCCGGTATATATATATATATATAAAACTGCCTGCATCTGGTATTCACGAATAACACGAACTTGATTGATGATATAAAAATAACCCCAACCATTATCTCGGACCACAACTTAATCGAGATATCAACAAATATGACGACAGCATTAAAAGACAATACACATATTGTGGAAAGAAGTAAATTCGGGGCCTTTAACTTAAACTCGAAGACTATAAATTGGGAAGCAATCAGATCGCACATGGCCCAAATAGAATGGAGAACAATTTTCGAGAATAAAACAACTGAAGAAATGCTAACAACCTTGGAGAAAAAACGCTGAGAATTTTAGAAAAATATGCTCCGAAATCACAGCCAAAAGGAAAGAGGAGCTGGCTAGAGAGACAAAAGAGAAGACTATTCCGCAAAGAAAGAGAGTGGAGGCGAAGTTAGGTAACTGCGGAGATGATGACAGGAAAGCAATAAAAGAAAGACTGGAGGGTATCGATAGGGAAATACAAGCCCTGATTAAGGACCATACAGAGAGGAGAAGGAAAAGGCGGTAGAAGCAATAAAGGAAAATCCAAAAATCTATAGCTATGCAAAAAGGAAGACAAAAACGCGCGCCACATATTGGCCCTTAAGGACGGGAAATAATGAACTAACCGACGATCCAAAAGAAATATCTGATACATCGAGAGCTCAATATGAATCATTTTTCAGTACCCGAAAAAGTGACCAAGCGATACCTGACATAAATGCATTCTTTGAAGAGGAATTGCAAGGAGTACATAACACTTTGATTTTACACCAGAAGATGTAGCAAGAGCTATAGGACAAATGATACCACATTCAGCTGCAGGTCCGGACAATTGGAACGCATTATTGCTTAAAAACTGTAAAAATGAAATAGCTACACCTTTATACTGGATATGGAGAAGATCCCTAGACACTGGGGAAATACCGAGCATCTTGAAAAGAGCAAACATTGTCCCTATATATAAAGGAGGGGACAGATCTCGAGCAAAGAACTATAGACCAGCGTCATTGACGTCCCACCTCACCAAAGTATTTGAAAGAATAGTTAGAGAGAAAATTTATGATTTCCTGGAGACATGGGAAAGATTCAACGAAAATCAGCATGGATTCCGATCAGGTAGATCATGCCTATCACAACTAATAAAACACTACAACAATATCCTAGACGCATTGGAAGGCAATGACAACTACGATGTTATATACACAGATTTTGCTAAAGCTTTCGATAAATGTGACCATGGTATAATAGCACATAAAATTAAATATATGGGAATAACAGGCAAAGTGGGAAAATGGATGTACAACTTCCTTAGAGATCGTCTGCAGGTCGTCAAAATTCAAGGTATATCATCATCAGAATCGGAAGTACGCAGCTCAGTACCACAAGGGACAGTACTGGCCCCCTCCTGTTCATAATCAAGTTAACAGACATAGACAGCGGTAAACAGCAACAGTATAGTAACATCCTTTGCAGACATACAAAGATCAGCAGAAAAATCAGCGATGTACATGACGTGGAGGCCTTGCAGAGAGACACGAACAAAATATACAAATGGTCAAAGACAACATGTCATTCAACGCCGAGAAATTTCAGCTCTTGAGATATGGTAGAAAAGAAGAACTTAAACAGACTGCATATTATGCTCCAGATAGACAGGAAATTCAGAGAAGCACGAAAGCGATTGATCTCGGGATAATAATGACAGATGATGCGAAATTCGAAACACAAAATCAGATAGCGATAAATAAAGCAAAAAGAGTCGCCGGACAGGTACTAAGAACTTTCAAGAGAAGGGACAGGACAGTATGATTCCCCTGCTAAAAACACTGATTATACCAAAACTTGAATACTGCTCAGTTTTGACGTCCCAATATAAAAAGGAAGAACTAATAAACTAGAAGAAACGCAAAGGCATTTCACAGCCAAGATTGATGGCTGCAAAGAACTCAACTACTGGGAAAGACTACGTAAACTAAATCTGTATTCACTGGAAGAAGAAGAAGAGGTACATCATAATCTACATATGGAAAATGATCGAAAAACTGGTACCAAACCTAAAACTAAACCCAATTACCATTCAAACAACACTGGAAAATAGGAAAGGCAGAATGTGTAGTGTTCCCAATTAAAGGCCCGACAAGGAACCTCCTCAACCCTGAAGAAAATAGCTTGGTTGTCAGGGAGCCAAGACTTTTCAACCAGCTTCCTAAGGACCTCAGAAACGTAACAGGGGTCAAAGTTGAAGTCTTCAAGAAAAGACTGGATGCCTGGCTCAGGACAGTACCAGATGAGCCGGGCGTGCCTGGCTATGTACGGTGGAGAGCGCAAGAAAGCAACTCGCTCCTCCACCAGGCCAGACCTAGAGGCGGGGCCACCAGCTTGACCTCCGTGTGAAGAGAGACCAACGCACGAAACAACATAAGGCATAAGGTTCATAAGGTATGTATGTGTGTATATATATATATATATTTTTTTTTTTTAATAATTAGTGAAATGTTTTATAAATAAAAATAAATTTACGGAAAGACTAAATATATGAAAAATTTATTATTATTATACAAGCAGCGCCTTCGGCTCCCTGCCCTACGGGCGGGGCTTGTTTTGCAAACTCGCCTACGGCGAGGGCACCTTCGTAGAGTACACCGAGATTAAGACAAAAATATTATTTTACATTTTAAATATAGCTTCACAAATTTTTAACCCACTGGCTCAGAATGCGAAGCTCAAAAGGTTAGGGTTACCCCTTTTGGGGAGGTCATTCTCTCTCCCCCCCAAAACCCCCTCACCCCCCTTTGTTCAACTTGCGGGGCTAACCCCCAAACCCCCTTGTTGCATAACCCCCCTCCCAATTACAGACGGACGGGAGTATATATATATATATATAACCCAAATCGCCACATTCCTCCTACATTTTCGTCGGTGGTCATTCAAATTAAATTAGCTCCTACATGTGTTGTTATTTTTTTTAATTTTTAATCATTAATGTTTGCGTTAAGATAAAGAGGGGGGGGGTATTAAAAAGTTTAGAGAATGCGCTTTTATACCGTATATAATTATTTTTTAGAATTCTACTCGCGTTAGAATTTTAACTAAAATTTCTTAATCAAATTACTACTACTTAATGCTACCTCAGGATTTTACACCCATTTTTTTTTTTTTTTATTTTTTTTTTTTTGGTTAGATTGAACCTCAAAAAACGACAAAAATATAGTAGCTATTTTTTGAGGAGGAAAGTGACACAAAAGATCGTTCTGCATAGGAGCGAATGTAACTTTTAGCGATATTAATATATATATATTATAAAATTATTCTCTCTCATTCATAATTAGCCTCACTGTATAGCATGAACATAAACAAATACTTGGTTAAGATAAGTATATTATATGGTTAAATATTTGTTGACCAACCCCAAGTGGTTTTAATTTAAGTCTGATGATTGTGCCAACTATGTTCATTTTCCATGTAACATAACTTAAATGGTTATAGCACAATGAACGTAATGTTAACTAATTTGAATTTGTTGTTAAACAACCACGGTACGCTTGGGTTGTTGCAATCAGGCATTTTTTTTCTGTAAACGCGTATGAACATGCTTGCGAGCTAACGACATCTGATCGACACGACCAAATCGACAAGTTATTGTCGGTTAGATTAAGCCGAGTTAAGTTACTCTTTTAGCGTGTCGATATGTCGTCTTGTCGACCAAATGTGTATAGATAGTCCATAGTTAAGTATTAAGGTGCATTCCAGATCTTTCGACCATTCATGTTTCATAATGCAATCATGTTTTGCTTACCCGAACAGCTTCTTCCAGACCAGAGGATGCACTTCTGACTAGGGCCACTTGGGAGGGGTTTCTGGGCAGCGAGGCAGTGGCAAGACGTTGTCGTTGATCGAGGGCGGCGGGTGTGGGCGTAAGGGGAAGCTTCACGTAGGAAATTTGGTCAAAGAGGACGACTCCAACTTCGTGCCCAGCTGGAAGGTCATAGACGAGAAGTTTTCCGGATGGCTTTTCTCAAGAAGTCCCATCGTTTCTTCAGAGGGAAACAAAGGTAAGTTAATGGAGTGGATATAACTCTAGAAATTAAATATTCACGTTACATTGTATCGTTTGTAGGAGAGTTTATATACGAACTATGAGAGCTGTTTACTCGTAAAATTTAAGTAGGGGAAGTATGCTGATAACACTAGTGAAAGTACATAATTTTAGTTATTCTACTGTACATAGTAATGTCACACACACACACAATTATATATACATATACATGTATAAATGTACTTATCAAAAATCTAGGGCCACGTCAGAATTTCATGAAAATGTTATGATAGAAAATATAGTGAACAAAATTTAGGAAGTGTATTTTCATGTGGAAATAATGTTACAAATTGAATATTTATATATAATATATAATAATATATATATATATATATATATATACACACACAATATATATTGATATCACCCCCCACCCCCCCACTCGCTTTCTTCGCCTTAATAACCACAGAACATCAATCTGACAACGAAGAAACAGGTTTTTTTTTTAAATAATCTTCATGAATCTTCAGCTCCTTTTCTAGAGCCCGATAGTTCTTGTTTAAGATGGCTTTTTTTTTGGGGGGGGGGGGGGGGGGGTATCATGCACAGATTCAAAGTTTGATCCAATTAGGCGATGTTCAGGGCAGGGCAGGGTTTGGCTTGCCTTCCCATGATGATATGGTACTGCTCCTTTTTCATTATTCCATCAATTTTCACAATGTCAACCATTTCGTTAGCCGAAAAATATCCCCATATGATTAAACCTCAACGTTTAACAGTACTTGTGAAATACTCCTTGAATTTCTCATGGCTACCTTTCCTTACAAACGTTCTTCTGAAATTGTCAAAAAGCTAAGTTTTAGTTGGTTGGTTTTTTTTTTCTTTATGGAAAGCCTCTTTTTACGTTAATGTTGCTGTAGTTTAAATTTTGGAGCCGCTACTTTGTCTGTAAGGCTCCCATCCCATCTTATGAGTATTCTGACAATTTCAGAAGAATGTTTGCAAGGAGACGTTGCTATGGGAAGTTCCAGGTAATTACTTACGAAAAATGTGTCTTCGGTAGGAGACAAATGTTCTCCGAGGGGGGAAGTATATACATAACGTTAATTATACTGTATACTCTTGTCCGGGGCCTTTTTTTTTCCATAAAAATTGTGTGTATATATATATATATATATAAAACGAAATAAAATCATGTTAAAAATACAAATCAGTGTATCGTTATTTACATATTAAATATACATGACCATGATTGAGTACTGCCTATCATGAATGAAAAACAAACATTTCAGTGACGCAAGAATGACACGCTAAAGGTATATACGAGTATAACCTTCAAGTGTAAGAAACACACACACACACACAGCTCAGATTCAAACTTGTGAAGATTCGGTTACAAAAGGTTGGAAACCCGTTAGAAATTATTTTTCCTTGCTTAGCTGACGAGAAGCTGTAGCATGGAGGCACTTTAATTTAAAAATGTTTGTCATCCATCGGTGAACGCGAATAAAAATTTTACGAAGCACTGAAGAAGTTATTTTTAACAATGTAATTAACATTTTTTACTTTACACACACACACACACACAAAATTTGAAAATGAAAAGGTTTACTGGTAGGCTATATATAGTCCATCTGACTATTATTATTAATACAATGACAGTTCACATACTGAGGATAAAAATATATACAGTTGATTAGAAATAATACAGTAATTAATGTTGAAGCTAAGTGGAGCTACAGACAGACATTTTCGTACCAAGAATTCCATAGCTTAGGCCTTAGAGGATAAACGGCAAGACTCATGAATAGCTTGGATAATCGGGTTGGTTGATTTTTTTAATTCTTTGCATTAGGCTGTATTGAGCACGTCTTGTTACCTCCGGGAAGATCGAGACATTGCGGGTAGCAAACATTTGCGAAGCTGAGCATCTCGGGGGGTATTTATGGAAGAGTCTAAAAGGACCTGTTGTACAGCAAATTTAGGGTTCTGCCAGAATTTATATATATATATATATATGAGAGAGGGTGAGTTAAAAGGAAAAGTAGTACCTCAAAAGGCTTTGCGGCCCCTACCGAGGAGGTACCAATGGCAATGTGTGCCAGGGAAAAATTCATACACCCTCAAATAGTGTGCAAGATTCGGTCTAACCTTTTCTTGAACAGAGCCACAGAAGAACTGTTCACAACTGCTGAAGGTAGCCTGTTCCAAGTGTCACAGATCTTATACGTAAAGTAATTCCCACACACACTACTACAAAACCGTTTCAAATCCAATTTCCAACCATTGTTGCGAGTTGGGTTATCATTTAAACTAAACATGCTTCTAAAATCGACATTGTTGAACCCGCGTAAGAACTTGAAAGCCTCGATGAGTTGACCACGCAGCCTCCGAGTTTCCAGCGAAAACAAATTCAGGGCACATAAGCGTCGATTGTAGCCCATATGCCTAACGGAAGGGATTAACTTTGTGGCCCTCGCCTGGACTCGCTCCACCATCTCAATATCTTTCCTGAGGGTGGGTGACCAGAACTGCACAGCAAACTCCAGGTGCGGCCGAACCAGAGAATTGTACAGAGAGAGCACAATCTCCTCCTTCCGAAATCGAAATTGCCTTCTCATAACCCAACAACTTCTGGGCTTTCTTTTCTACCTCTACGCACTGTTTGGTAAACTTAAGGTCGCTGCTAATTAGCACACCCAAGTCCTTTTCCAAATTAGTGGCCTCGATATTACTCCTCAACATCGAGTAGTCCGAATTGGGATTGGCGTAGCAAATGTGCATCACATTGCATTTGCCCAAGTTAAACGGCATTTGCCATTTTTCGGACCACTCTCCTATCCTACGTAGGTCTGCACGCAGTTGCTCAATCGCCTCAGCGTCCCAACATGGGCTCCAAGCTTGGTGTCAGCAGCGAATTTGGCGATCTTACTGAGGAACCCCGCTAGGACCAAGGCCCAACCCGAACTAGCCCCTTTAATTACAACCCTCTGTCGCCTAGCCGGCCATTAGCCGGCGGTAAGGTACCTTATCAAAGGCTTTCTCAAAGTTGAGATAATGTATATCAATCGCCCTACTCTTATCATACTTACTCCACATGCAGTGAAAAAACTCGAGCAAGTTGGTGAGACACGATCTATGCCGTCTAAACCCATGTTGGGAGTCCCTAAGCAGCTTGTAGGAATCCAAATGGTCAACGATCCTATCCGCTATTATCCCCTCTAATAATTTACCTACAACTTAAGTGAGACTAATGGGACGATAGTTCCCTGGACTTTCGTGATCCCCTTTCTTAAAGATAGGGGTCACATTGGCTTCCCTCCAGGCACCTGGCCCGTCTCCAACGATTTGTTGAAGACTGTAGCCAGGTGGGGAGCCACCTGGTCACGCACCTCCCTCAACACTGGGGAGAAACTGGTCTGACCCAGGAGCCTTAAACGCGCTCAGTTTCTCTCTTCTATCGGCAACGACTGTCGCGGTACATCGAACACTATCCAGGCCAGCACCTTCGTGCCTCACGCCTGGCTCGGGGATGATGCGGGTGTCCTCCCTGGTGAACACTCCCGCAAAGTACTCATTAAGCACATTGGCGATGTCCGCAGAACACCGCTTCGGTCCTTTAATGGACCTATCATGCTTCTAATGGGCTTTCTACTATTAACATAACTGAAGAACTCCTTAGGGTTCCCCTTGCAGAGGCTTGCCACCCGTAGTTCTTCGTTACGTTTCGCTAGCCTAACTTTCGCCTTCACTTTCCTGCACTGGCGGACATACGCCTCAGTGTTCTCATGGGAACGATTGGCCTTCGCCCTCCTATACGCAGCTTCTTATTTCGGATAGCCGAAGCGATGTCACGACTGAACCACTTAGGCTGCGTTGAAGCAGGCGTGACCGGTTTTGAGGGTATGGCAGCAGACTGCAGCACCATAAACTCGTCCCAGAATGCACTCCACACTTCCTCAACATCGCCACCGACCTCTAACCCCATCTCACCTACGCTATCCCGGAGGCCAACAAAGTCCGCCCGCTGTAGATAGAGCTTACTGCGTGTCGAGTTACTACGCTTCACCCGAGGGACGCAGACACAGAACCTAATCAGACCGTGATCACTCCCGCCCAACGACTCGTCAACGGTGAGGCCAGTGACGAGGTTGTCTTCGGTTGTGAATACCAAGTCTAGAACGCTTTCGCCTCGTGTAGGCCCATTGACCCACTGAGTGAGGAAGTTCTCATCAGCAAAGTCAACTAGCTTCCTCCCTTCAGCATCAGCAGTTCTGTCTTCCCACTTTATGCGGCGACAGTTGAAGTCTCCTAAAACTACACACACCCTGCCCATAGTAGGCTACGGAGTTCGGTGTGCAGGGCTGTATCCTCCTCGAGGAGGAGATGCGGAGGTCTGTACACCAAGATTGACCTATAGTTTGTCCCTCCCACGTTCAGATCGACGCCAAGCAGCTCCCGTTCCGATCGGAACTGGCAGTCAACCGAACTCAACGTGTACCTCACGTATATTAGTAGCCCCCTCCCCACTGGTGCGGTCTTTGTGAAATATTCTATACCCGGGAATCTCTAACTCCGCAACGTAGTCCCTACGATCAGTATGAATCCAGGATTCGGTGATAGCAACGATATCCTGGTATCTGATGCCAAGAGCGCCCGTAGCTCGCAAAACTTATTCCTAATCGCCCTAGCATTAAAAAGCACTGCACGGAGGGAGCCTTCCCTATTCTGACCGCCCCCTAGCACGACCCATTTCCCGAACAGCCAGGGCTGTCGGGAGTTGAAGAGCCCCTCACCAACGAGAGAGAGAGAGACAAGGAGTTGCAAGGAAAAGTAGTACCTCAAAAGGCCTTGCGGCCCAAACCGAGGTACCAATGGCAACGGGTACCAGAGAAAATTTTCTACCCTCAAATAGTGTGCAAGATTTGGTTTAACCTTTTCTTGAACTGATCCACAGAGGAACTGTTCACAACTTCTGAAGGTAACCTGTTCCACGTGTCACAAATCTTATACGTAAAGTAATTCCCACACACACTAGTCCTAAACCGTTTCAAATCCAACTTCCAACCATTGTTGCGAGTCGGGTTATCATTTAAACTAAACATGCTTCTAAAATCGACGTCGTTGAATCCGCGTAAAAGCTTGAAAACCTCGATGAGTTGACCGCGCAGCATCCGAGTTTCCAGCGGATTGTAGCCCATATGCCTAACGGAAGGGATTAACTTTGTGGCCCTCGCCTGCACTCGCTCCAGCCTCTCAATATCTTTCCTGAGGGTGGGTGACCAGAACTGCACTGCATACTCCAGGTGCGACAGAACCAGGGAATTGTAGAGAGAGCACAATCTCCTTGTTCCGAAACTGAAATTGCCGCCTGATATAACCCAACAGCTTCTGGGCTTTCTTTTCCACCTCTACGCACTGTTTGGTAAACTTAAGGTCGCTGCTAATTAGCACACCCAAGTCCTTTTCCAAATCAGTCGCCTCGATATTGTTCCCCAACATCGAGTAGTCCGACTTGGGATTGGCGTAGCCAATGTGCATCACTTTGCATTTACCCAAGTTAAACGGCATTTGCCATTTTTCAGACCACTCTCCTATCCTACCTAGGTCCGCACGCAGTTCCTCGTTCGCCTCCGGCGTCCCAACATTGGCCTCAAGCTTCGTGTCATCAGCGAATTTGGCGATCCGACTGACGATGCCACCGTCGATATCATTTATGTAAATGATAAACAGTGGCCCCAAAACGGAACCCTGAGGAACCCCACTAGTGACCGAGGCCCAACCCGAACTAACCCCTTTAATTACAACCTCTGCCGCCTATTCTTCAGCAGGTTTTGAATCCACCTACCTATTTCCCCACCGATACCCAGCGCGCGCACTTTCGCCATTAGCCGGCGGTGAGGTACCTTATCAAAGGCTTTCCGAAAGTCGAGATAAAGTATATCAATCGCCCTGCTCTTATCATACTCACTCAACATGACGTGGAAAAACTCGAGCAAGTTGGTGAGACACGACCTATGCCATCTAAACCCATGTTGGGAGTCCCCAAGCAGCTGCTTGGAATCCAAATGGTCAACGATCCTATCAGCTATTATCCCTCTAATAATTTACCTACAACTGAAGTGAGACTAATGGGACGATAGTTCCCTGGACTTTCGTGATCCCCTTTCTTAAAGATAGGGGTCACGTTGGCTTCTCTCCAGTCACCAGGCACCTGGCCCGTCTCCAACGATTTGTTGAAGACTGTAGCCAGGTGGGGAGCCACCTGGTCGCGCACCTCCCTCAACACTCTGGAGAGAAAATGGTCTGGCCCAGGAGCCTTAAACGTGCTCTTTGTCTATTCTATCGGCAACGACTGTCGCGGTACATCGAACACTATCCAGGCCAGCACCTTTGTGCCTGACGCCTGGCTCGGGGATGACGCGAGTGTCCTCCCTGGTGAACACTCTCGCAAAGTACTCATTTAGCAGATTAGCGATGTCCGCGTCGGAGGTCCGCAGAACACCGCTTCGGTCCTTTAACGGACCTATCATGCTTCTAATGGGCTTTCTACTATTAACATAATTGAAGAACTCTTTAGGGTTCCCATTGCAAAGGCTTTCCACCCGTAGTTCTTCGTTACGTTTCGCTAGCCTAACCTTTGCCTTCACTTCCCTACACAGGCGGACATACGCTTCAGTGTTCTCATGGAAACGATTGGCCTTCGCCCTCCTATACGCTACTTTCCTATTTCGGATAGCCGAAGCGACGTCATGACCGAACCACTTAGGCTGCGTTGAAGCAGGCGTGACCGGTTTTGAGGGTATGGCAGCAGACTGCAGCACTATAAACTCGTCCCGGAATGCACTCCACACTCCCTCAACATCGCTGCCGACCTCTAACCCCATCTCATCTACGCTATCCCGGAGGCTAACAAAGTCCGCCCGCCGGAGATCGAGCTTACTGCCTCTCAAGTTACTACGCTTCACCCGAGGGACGCACACACGGAACCTAATCAGACCGTGATCACTCCCGCCCAACGATTCGTCAACGGTGATGCCAGTGACGAGGTTGTCTTCGGTCGTGAATACTAAGTCTAGAACGCTTTCGCCTCGTGTAGGCTCATTGACCCACTGAGTGAGGAAGTTCTCATCAGCAAAGTCAACGAGAGAGAGAGAGAGAGAGAGAGAGAGAGAGAGAGAGAGAGAGAGAGAGTTACAAGGAAAAGAAGTACCTCAAAAGGCCTTGCGGCCCATACCGAGGAGGTACCAATGGCAACGGGTGCCAGGGAAAATTTTGTGAAAGTTTATTTTCTTTCAACTATCCTAGCAGTAGTAGAAAAGATAGAAAAGTAGAAGGCTCTCTCCCCACCCTCCGCTCCCTCCCTGCCAGAGGCAGGTACGGAAAAAGGTTGAAAAAAATACCTTGACCCTGGAAAAGTAGCCAAGGAAATTTTACAGGAAAGTGGAGAATATATAAATAGCTCTATATTTAGCTTGCTCACAGAGACCGAGCAAGCGAACTCCTGCAGAGTTTTCTGAGGTTTTAATCTTAAACTATGAGTGTGTTCAGTACTTTGTCTAGCCTATTTTTAAACAGATTTACACTTTGACTGGAAACAACCTCTGAGGGAAGTTGGTTCCAGATATTAACTATTTTATAGGAAAAGAAATTTCCGCAGACTGAGGTCCTAAATGTCTTTACACACTCAAATAGTGTGCAAGATTTCGTCTAACTTTTTCTTGAACTGATCCACAGAGGAACTGTTCACAACTTCCGAAGGTAACCTGTTCCATGTGTCACAGATCTTATACGTAACGTAATTCCCGTACACACTAGTCCTAAACCGTTTCAAATCCAACTTCCAACCATTGTTGCGAGTTGGGTTATCATTTAAACTAAACATACTTCTAAAATCGACATCGTTGAACCCTCGTAAGAGCTTGAAAACCTCGATCAGTTGACCGCGCAGCCTCCGAGTTTCAAGCGAAAACAAGTTCAGGGCGCGTAACCGTCGATTGTAGCCCATATGCCTAACGGAAGGGATTAACTTTGTGGCCCTCGCCTGCACTCGCTCCAGCCTCTCAATATCTTTCCTGAGGGTGGGCGACCAGAACTGCACAGCATACTCCAGGTACGGCCGAACAAGGGAATTGTACAGTGAGAGCACAATCTCCTTGTTCCGAAACTGAAATTGCCCCTGATATAACCCAATAGTTTCTGGGCTTTCTTTTCCACCTCTACACACTGTTTCGTAAACTTAAGGTCGCTGTAATTAGCACACCCAAGTCCTTTTCTAAATCAGTCACCTCGATATTACTGCCCAACATCGAGTAGTCCGACTTGGGATTGGCGTAGCCAATGTGCATCACTTTGCATTTACCCAAGTTAAACGGCATTTGCCATTTTTCGGACCACTCTCCTATCCTACCTAGGTCCGCACGCAGTTCCTCGATCGCTTCGGGCGTCCCAACATTGGCCCCAAGCTTGGTGTCATCAGCGAATTTGGCGATCCGACTGACGATGCCACCGTCGATATCATTTATGTAAATGGTAAACAACAGTGGCCCCAAAACGGAACCCTGAAGAACCCCACTAGTGACCGAGGCCCAACCCGAACTAGCCCTTTAATTACCACCCTCTGCCGCCTATTCCTTAGCCAGTTTTCAATCCACCTACCTATTTCCCCACCGATACCCAGCGCGCGCACTTTCGCCATTCGCCGGCGGTGAGGTACCTTATCAAAGGCTTTCTGAAAGTCGAGATAAAGTATATCAATCCCTACTCTTATCGTACTCACTCAACATGACGTGGAAAAAACTCGAGCAAGTTGGTGAGACACGACCTATGCCGTCTAAACCCATGTTG
Source organism: Bathynomus jamesi (assembly GCA_023014485.1). Classification (NCBI taxonomy): domain Eukaryota; kingdom Metazoa; phylum Arthropoda; class Malacostraca; order Isopoda; family Cirolanidae; genus Bathynomus; species Bathynomus jamesi. The sequence continues at coordinate 79,637 of JAJOZX010004298.1, forward strand.
GGAGTCCCCAAGCAGCTTGTAGGAATCAAATGGTCAACGATTCTATCAGCTATTATCCTTTCTAATAATTTACCTACAACTGAAGTGAGACTAATAGGACGATAGTTCCCTGGACTTTCGTGATCCCCTTTCTTAAAGATAGGGGTCACGTTGGCCTCCCTCCAGTCACCAGGCACCTGGCCCATCTCCAACGATTTGTTGAAGACTGTAGCCAGGTGGGGAGCCACCTGGTCGCGCACTTCTCGCAAAACACTGGGGAGAAACTGGTCTGGCCCAGGAGCCTTAAACGCGCTCAGTTTGTATATTCTATGAGCAACGACTGTCGCGGTACATCTAACACTATCCAGGCCAGCACCTTCGTGCCTCACAGCTGGCTCGGGGATGACGCGGGTATCCTCCCTGGTGAACACTCCCGCAAAGTGCTCATTAAGCACATTAGCGATGTCCGCGTCGGAGGTCCGCAGAACGCCACTTCCGTCCTTTAAAGGACCTATCATGCTTCTAATGGGCTTTCTACTATTAACATAACTGAAGAACTCCTTAGGGTTCCCCTTGCAGAGGCTTGCCACCCGTAGTTCTTCGTTACGTTTCGCTAGCCTAACCTTCGCCTTCACTTCCCTACACAGGCGGACATACGCTTCAGTGTTCTCGTGGGAACGATTGGCCTTCGCCCTCCTATACGCTACTTTCCTATTTCGGATAGCCGAAGCGATGCCACGATTGAACCACTTAGGCTGCGTTGAAGCAGGGGTGACCGGTTTTGAGGGTATGGCAGCAGACTGCAGCACCATAAACTCATCCCGGAATGCACTCCACACTCCCTCAACATCGCCGCCAACCTCTAACCCATCTCTCCTACGCTATCCCTGAGGCTAACAAAGTTCGCCCGCCGGAGATCGAGCTTACTGCCTCTCGAGTTACTACGCTTCACCGAGGGACGCACACACGGAACCTAATAAGACTGTGATCACTTGCCCAACGATTCGTCAACGGTGAGGCCAGTGACGAGGTTGTCTTCGGTCGTGAACACTAAGTCCAGAACGCTTTCGCCTCGTGTAGGCTCGTTGACCACTGAGTGAGGAAGTTCTCATCAGCAAAGTCAACTAGCCTCCTCCCTTCAGCATCGGCAGTCCTGTTTTCCCACTTTATGCCGCGACAGTTGAAGTCTCCTAAAACTACACACACCCTATCCCCTAGCAGGCTACTGAGTTCGGTGTACAGGGCTGTATCCTCCTCGAGGAGGAGATGCGGAGCTCTGTACACCAAGATTAACCTATAGTTCGTCCCTCCCACGTTCAGATCGACGCCAAGCAGCTCCCGTTCCGACCGAAACTGGCAGTCAACCGGACTCAACGTGTCTCTGACGTATATTAGTACCCCAGAGAGAGAGAGAGAGAGAGAGAGAGAGAGAGTTACAAGGAGTTACAAGGAAAAGAAGTACCTCAAAAGGCCTTGCGGCCCATACCGAGGAGGTACCAATGGCAACAGGTGCCACGGAAAATTTTCTACACTCTCAAATAGTGTGCAAAATTTGGTCTAACCTTTTCTTGAACTGATCCACAGAGGAACTGTTCACAACTTCCGAAGGTAACCTGTTCCATGTGTCACAGATCTTATACGTAAAGTAATTCCCACACACACTAGTCCTAAACCGTTTCAAATCCAACTTCCAACCATTGTTGCAAGTTGGGTTATCATTTAAACTAAACATACTTCTAAAATCGACATCGTTGAACCCGCGTAAGAGCTTGAAAACCTCGATCAGTTGACCGCGCAGCCTCCGAGTTTCAAGCGAAAACAAGTTCAGGGTGCGTAACCGTCGATTGTAGCCCATATGCCTAACGGAAGGGATTAACTTTGTGGGCCTCGCCTGCACTCGCTCCAGCCTCTCAATATCTTTCCTGAGGGTGGGTGACCAGAACTGCACAGCATATTCCAGGTGTGGCCGAACAAGGGAATTGTACAGAGAGAGCACAATCTCCTTGTTCCGACTGAAATTGCCTCCTGATATAACCCAATAGTTTCTGGGCTCTCTTTTCCACCTCTACGCACTGTTTCGTAAACTTAAGGTCGCTGCTAATTACCACACCCAAGTCCTTTTCTAAATCAGTCACCTCGATATGACTCCCCAACATCGAGTAGTCCGACTTGGGATTGGCGTAGCCAATGTGCATCACTTTGCATTTACCCAAGTTAAACGGCATTTGCCATTTTTCGGACCACTCTCCTATCCTACCTAGGTCCGCACGCAGTTCCTCGATCGCTTCGGGCGCCAACATTGGCCCCAAGCTTGGTGTCATCAGCGAATTTGGCGATCCGACTGACGATGCCACCGTCGATATCATTTATGTAAATGATAAACAACAGCAGCCCCAAAACGGAACCCTGAGGAACCCCACTAGTGACCGAGGCCCAACCCGAACTAGCCCCTTTAATTACAACCCTCTGCCGCCTATTCTTCAGCCAGTTTTCTACCCACCCTACCTATTTCCCCACCGATACCCAGCGCGCACACTTTCGCCATTAGCCGGCGGTGAGGTACCTTATCAAAGGCTTTCTGAAAGTCGAGATAAAGTATATCAATCGCCCTACTCTTATCATACTCACCCAACATGACGTGGAAAAACTCGAGCAAGTTGGTGGGACACGACCTATGCCGTCTAAACCCATGTTGGGAGTCCACAAGCAGCTTGTAGGAATCCAAATGGTCAACGATCCTATCCGCTATTATCCCCTCTAATAATTTACCGACAACTGAAGTGAGACTAATGGGACGATAGTTCCCTGGACTTTCGTGATCCCCTTTCTTAAAGATAGGGGTCACGTTGGCTTCCCTCCAGTCACCAGGTACCTCCCGTCTCCAA
>JAJOZX010004298.1:87500-110000 GCA_023014485.1 Bathynomus jamesi
CTTAGAGTTTTAGACATTTCTTTTATATTATATATATATATATATATATTATATATATATATATATATATATATATATATATATATATATACCTTACCTTACAAAGGTTCCGCGCGATGATTTCTCATTTCGCGAAGGTCAAGCTTGTCGCCCCTCCTCTCGAGTTGGCCTGGTGAAGTAGTGAGTTGGATTCTTGCGCTCTCCACCTCACATAGCCAGGCGTCTAGTCTTCTTTTGAAGATTTCCACTGCAACTCCCTTCGTGTTTCTTAGGTCTTTGGGCAACTGATTAAACAGTTTTGGTCCTCTCACTACAAAACTATTTTCTTTCAGGGTTAAGGATGTTCCCTGTCTCGCCTTCAATTTGGGAATACGACACAGTCTACCGCTTCTACTTTCCACCGTTGTTTGGGGTTATGGGATTCAGAGTAAGATTAGGGACTAGTTTCTCCATTATTTTCCAAGTGCAAATAATGGTGTCTCTCTCTCTTCTCCTTTCCAGTGAATATAGGTCTAGTTCTCGTAACCTTTCCCAGTAATTTAGTTCTTTGCACCCATTGATCTTGGCTGTGAAGCTTCTTTGGATCCCCTCCTGCTGTCTAATGTCCTCTCTTTTATATGGGGAAGTTAGGACTGAGCAGTATTCCAATTTGGGTATGATCAGGGTTTTCAGTAAAGGAATCATTACATTCCTATCCCTTCGTTTAAAGATTCTCAATATCTGACCCGTTATTCTCTCTGCTCTGTTTACTGCTATCTTATTTTGTGTTTCAAATTTCGCATCATCTGTCATTACAACCCCTAAATCTTTTGCTCTGGAATTTCTCTGAATTTCCTGTCCATTTGGGGTATAATATTCCATGGACTTTAGGTCTTCTCTTTTTCCGTACCGTAATAGCTGAAATTTCTCGGTGTTAAACTTCATATTGTTGTCTTCCGTCCACTTGTAGATTTTGTTTATGTCGGTTTGTAGAGATCCTATGTCTTCTGGGTTTCCTATTTTTCTACTGATCTTTGTGTCATCCGCAAAGGATGTTACTGTGCTGTCTCTGGTAACGTCCTCATCTATGTCAGTTAGCATGATTATGAAGAGTAGTGGAGCTAATACTGTTCCTTGTGGTGCCGAGCTGAGGACCTCTGATTCTGATGAAGATACTCCTTGTACTGTAACGACTTGCCTCCGCTCACTAAGGAAATTATATATCCATTTCCCTACTTTTCCTGTTATTCCATATATTTCAGTTTATGTATTATGATTCCGTGGTCACACTTGTCGAACGCTTTAGCAAAGTCTGTGTATAGTACATCATATATATATATATATATATATATATATATATATATATATATATATATATATATATATATATATATATATGCACTAAAATCACAAAATAACACGTGACCTTTAATAAGCAAACAACCACAGGGAAAAGGAAACGCAAAGTCCGAGCGCTTTCGTGATATATTCACATTATCAAGGAGGAACAGAAAATAGACGGAGATTACAAGTAAATGATTTAAATAGACAAGCAAAAATTCACAATCGGCACCTCAAATTAAAGGCCTTAAAGCCCTCTAAAGATTTTTTCAATTGATAACATAATCTGTAGGTAGCTAAATTACTAAATATAAAAAAGAAGTATACTGTATAAATGAAATAGACAAAAAACCAATACAGAGAACAAAAATTATTATAATGGTTATTAACACTAATATTTAATTAAAACAGGCAATTAATTGCAGAATTTAATGAAAAACAAATAGATAACTAGATAACAAATAGATAAAATAATCTGTAGGCTGCTAAATTACTATATAGACGAAATTAAACAAAACGCCAGTACAGAAAACAAAAATTATTATAATGGTTATTAACACTAATATTCAATTGAAGTAGGAAATTAAGAGGCCCGAAATTAATGAAAACAAAGGAAAAGTTGCCATCGTCTTACAGATTATTACAAAATTTCTACAAACAGTCTGGAAAAAAATATATAGTTTTTCCCAAAAGCAACCCAGTTCAAAGACCAATAAACCCCCCAGCAACCAAAGATTATACACGAAAGAAATATTACAATTAAAATAGACACATAATGTTAACAGTTCTTACAATAATATTTATTTATTTAACCAGGGCAACCATTAAGGCGCAAGAATGCAGTTAAGAAAAACAGTAGGCCCTTCGCCAGATTTCTGACAATGCACGAATCTAATTTGTACAACCCAGGGCTAATATTAAGGACCAAATCCGCATTATTCTTGATCACACTTGATTCCAGTATATTTCTGCTAACAATAGATTACTAAACCTTAATTTGGAAGCTTTTTCCAATCAATGGGATGATTAGTCTCTCTTACGTGAATGAAAATGGCGTTAGATTCCTGGCCACTTCTTATACTGTATTGATGCTGTTTAATACGTACCTCAAGGGTCTTACCAGTTTGGCCAATGTAAAATTTATTACATATTGTGCAAGGGATTTTATATACACAACCATGTTCACTTAAAGGGGAGTTCTTAATCAATGAATTCTTAATTACATCTAAATTTTTGAACGCATATTTACGTTAAAAGTCCTCAGCAGATTCGGCAGATCAAGGAAATTTTCTCTGAATGGTAACACAAACATTTTTTGTGTTGTAAGAATCTTATCCTTTACTTCGTAGAAGGTTTTCTTTGCCATTTTTAAGGACTTATCTATGCAGTTCTTTGGGTATTTTAAATCAAAAGCAATTTTGTATATTTACTAATTTCATCGTCAATGAACTCAGGGCTACAAATTCGTAGGCCTCTTAGAAACAAAGTAGAAAGAACGGATCGTTTTACATTAATGTGGTGATCAGAATAATAATGTATATAGGAACAATTATTAGTGGGTTTTCTGTAAATATTGTACTTAAACTTTTTTCCAGACCTATATATTAAACATCTAAAAAAAGGGATCGAAGAATCTTTTTCTATTTCAACTGTAAAATTGATAGAGGGAATTAAATTATTAAGTTTGGGTAAGAATTCATTGAGATTTAAGGTCACTGGCCAAAGACAAAGAACATCATCTACATATCTAAACCATGGAACATAATTTGGCAGAATCTTCCTTAATAACTTACTTTCAAAAAACTCCATATATAAGTTACTCAAAATGGGGGGGAGAGGGTTTCCCATGTAGATCTTGTGGAAAAATTAAATAGTATCAGTGTCAATTGCAATTTTAGATTGGTAAGCTTTGATGTTACCGCTTTATTTACAAGAGTCCCGGTGGAGGATCTATTAGTGTTTCTTTCGGAAGAATTTGTTAAGCATAATTTGCCATTACCTGTGGCCACAATTATAGAATTAATTAAGCTGTGTTCAATAATGAATATTTTAGACAGAAATTTGGTATGGCGATGGGAAACCCTCTCTCCCCCATTTTGAGTAACTTATATATGGAGTTTTTTGAAAGTAAGTTATTAAGGAAGATTCTGCCAAATTATGTTCCATGGTTTAGATATGTAGATGATGTTCTTTGTCTTTGGCCAGTGACCTTAAATCTCAATGAATTCTTACCCAAACTTAATAATTTAATTCCCTCTATCAATTTTACAGTTGAAATAGAAAAAGATTCTTCGATCCTTTTTTTAGATGTTTTAATATATAGGTCTGGAAAAAGTTTAAGTACAATATTTACAGAAAACCCACTAATAATTGTTCCTATATACATTATTATTCTGATCACCACATTAATGTAAAACGATCCGTTCTTTCTACTTTGTTTCTAAGAGGCCTACGAATTTGTAGCCCTGAGTTCATTGCCGATGAAATTAGTAAATATACAAAATTGCTTTTGATTTAAAATACCCAAAGAACTGCATAGATAAGTCCTTAAAAATGGCAAAGAAACCTTCTACGAAGTAAAGGATAAGATTCCTTACAACACAAAAAATGTTTTAGTGTTACCATTCAGAGAAAATTTCCTTGATCTGCCGAATCTGCTGAGACTTTTAACGTAAATATTGCGTTCAAAAATTTAGATATAATTAAGAATTCATTGATTAAGAACTCCCCTTTAAGTGAACATGTTGTGTAATAAAATCCCTTGCACAATATGTAATAAATTTTACATTGGCCAAACTGGTAAGACCCTTGAGTTACGTATTAAACAGCATCAATACAGTATAAGAAGTGGCCAGGAATCTAACGCCATTTTCATTCACGTAAGAGATACTAATCATCCCATTGATTGGAAAAATGCTTCCAAATTAAGGTTTAGTAAATCTATTGTTAGCAGAAATATACTGGAATCAAGTGTGATCAAGAATAATGCGGATTTGGTCCTTAATATTAGCTCTGGGTTGTACAAATTAGATTCGTGCATTGTCAGAAATCTGGCGAAGGGCCTACTGTTTTCTTAACTGCATTCTTGCGCCTTAATGGTTTGCCCTGGTTAAATAAATAAATATTATTGTAAGAACTGTTAACATTCTTATGTGTCTATTTTAATTGTAATATTTCTTTCGTGTATAATCTTTGGTTGCTGGGGGGTTTATTGGTCTTTTGAACTGGGTTGCTTTTGGGAAAACTATATATTTTTTTCCAGACTGTTTGTAGCAATTTTGTAATAATCTGTAAGACGATGGCAACTTTTCCTTTGTTTTCATTAATTTCGGGCCTCTTAATTTCCTACTTCAATTGAATATTAGTGTTAATAACCATATATAATTTTTGTTTTCTGTACTGGGGTTTTGTTTAATTTCATCTATATAGTATTTAGCAGCCTACAGATTATTTTATCTATTTGTTATCTACGTTATCTATTTGTTTTTCATTAAATTCTTGCCAATTAATTGCCTGTTTTAATTAAATATTAGTGTTAATAACCATTATAATAATTTTTGTTCTCTGTATTGGTTTTTTGTCTAATTTCATCTATACAGTATACTTCTTTTTTATATTTAGTAATTTAGCTACCTACAGATTATGTTATCAATTGAAAAAATCTTTAGAGGGCTTTAGGCCTTTAATTTGAGGTGCCGATTGTGAATTTTTTGCTTGTCTATTTAACTCATTTACTTTGTAATCTCCGTCTATTTTCTGTTCCTCCTTGATAATGTGAATATATCACGAAAGCGCTCGGACTTTGTATTTCCTTTTCCCTGTGGTTGTTTGCTTTATATATATATATTATATATATATATATATATATACATATACATATATCATATATATATATATATATATATATATATATAAAGAAGCTTGACCTTCATCAGAATGAAAAATTTGGGATGAAGCAAAACCAAGGTTATCATATTGTGTGTGTGTTGTGAAATACATTTCATTATTTTTGTTACAATAATTTTAAAATTGTGAAAATGGGTAACATATTTTATGTAATTCAGCCTTTAATTAACAGTCCAGTAAAGCTTAAAGATAATAATAATAATAATAATAACCATTTGTTTTAATTATTATTAATATATAAATCGTGAATAAGAATTAGCTAATTAATTCCACTGATTTTAATGAATCAATAGTTGAACTAATAATTTGAAAATTTGATAATGAATGTAAATGATTGTAAAGTCATTAAAGTCACTGTGAAGATATTTTATTTTTTGTTTATTTAAAATTATTTATATAAATTATAAATTTATTTATAAAATAAATAAATTACAATTTCCGTTACAATAATACAGGTAACTGTCAAGTGACTACACAATTTGTTCCATAATACATGATATACAGGGTGGTCCAAGATAAAGTAGCCCCATTATATCTTTTAACAAACTCATTAATAGTGGAAATACAATATAATCTTAAGTTATTATTATTATAAATATGAAACAAATGCAGACATACATTACTGAAGATGAGGTACCCAGTCAGTACAAAAAACTAGGTATTATACACGAGAAATAAACAAGTAATGTACATTTAATCCTACACTTTTACTGTTAGGTTGGGCAATGTATTATCCGAATATTTTGGTTCCTCTTGCGGGGTGAAGCAAGGCTCCTTACTCTCTCCTATGCTGTTTAATTGATGTGTATATTGACGGATTGATTGCTTCACTTAATGAGGCAACGGTTGGATGTTGTACAAATAACACAAGGATAAATAACTTAGTTTATGGCGATGATATAGTGTTAATAAGTCCCTCTGGATCGGCTGTTAAAAGTCTGCGAATTATACTCGCAGAAACATTCTTTTTAATGTTACAAAAACTAAGGTTATGCAGTTTCATCCTAAAAGCTCGAATCAGCCAGCTGATATTAGGTTTAAAATGAGAGGTGAAGTAATTGAGGAAGTACAAGAGTTTAAGTATTTGGGTCAAATTAGCACCAGCTCCTTGAGTGATGACTCGGATATAATAAAATCTCGAAGTCTTTGTGCTAAAGCGAATCTGACTATAGATAAAGGAACAAGTGAAGCTAAAGAGACACTCTTTCGTACTTTCTGCAGTAGTATATACGGACAGCAACTCTGGATGAATTATAAAAACTTCTGGCAGAACCCTCCCTAAGTTTGCCGAACAACAGATTTTTTAGACTCCTGCATAAATTACCTCCCGAGATGCTCAGCTTCGCAAATGTTTGCTACCCGCAATGTTCCGAGCTTCCCGGAGGTAACAAGACGTGCTCAATACAGTCTAATGCAAAAAATTAAAAATCAACCAGCCCTATTACCCATGCTCTTCATCAGTCGTGCCGTATGTCTTATAAGCTATGGAATTCATGGTACGAAAACGTCTGTCTGTAGCTCCACTTAACTTCGACATTACTGTATTATTTCTCATTAATTGTATATATTTCTGTCCTTCGTATGTGAATTGTCATTATATTATTAATATTTGTCATATGGACGATGGTCTGCCAAAAAACTTTTTCATTTAATTTCAAATGTGAGAACAAAATCATTAACTTGCATTGGGTAAATAAATATTTTTTAACTCATCAGGAAATCCACTCGTATCAGACTAGAAAATAGATCAAAGCGTATTATCTATCAAATCAAATTGAAAATATGTTATTTTTGAGATGAAGACATTGGACAAACTACGGAATTATTTAAATGCTGATATAAAAAAAATATTTTGAACAAATTCGTTCAAAATCAAGTTGAAATATCGGTTGAAATAATATACATTTAATTTAAGATTAAATTTACATTATTCCATTATTTGTTAATTTCTAATGTCTAATTTTTGCATTTCTAATGTCTAATTTTTGTATTTTATTTATTTTCAAATATATAACAGTTTGCATAGATGAGTAATGAAATTATACTCGTCTATGTAAACTCTGTGTGTGTGTGTGTGTGTGTGTGTGTGTGTTTATTTATATATATATATATATATATATATATATATATATATATATATATATATATATATAATATATATATTATATATATAATATAATATTTGTAAGCAAATAAAAAGGTAAAAAGATTAGACTCGAGAAATGAACAAGCAATACAGTAATTTAAATTTAATCTTAGATTTTTTATACTATTCCATTATTAATTGAGATTTTATCTTGTTTTTAAACGAATGTTAAAAATATTTTTTATATCAGTATTTTTCAAAAGAAGATTAGACGCCTGGCTCAGAACAATCCCCGATGAGCCGGGCGTACCTGGCTATGTGAGGTGGAGAGTACAAGAAACCAACTCACTACTTCACCAGGCCAACTCGAGAGGAGGGGGGGCGACAAGCTTGACCTTCGTGAAATAAGGAATCATCGCACGGAACATTTGAAAGGTTGAAAGATATCGGCATTTAAATCATTCCATCCGTCCAATGCTTTGATCTATTTCTAGTCTGATATAAATGGATGCCTGACGAGTTAAAAAATATTTATTTATCCAATCTAAGTTAATGATTTTATTCTCACATTTTTAAATGAATATAAAATGTGCCACATTCATTACATCTTTGAGCTTTAGTAATATTTTACTTCTTTAAATGAAGCACTCGAATGATCATGGAAAAATCAGCATCACCTTATTGCTTGTTTTTGGATGGTAAAAATACTGTTGTCAACGGAATTTCCCTGTACGAGGGTGCAGTACATTATATAAGGAAGAACTAAGAAAGAACGAGAACGTTTGTCATCTTTACATAATGGAAAGGGGAGAGCAACACGATTCTAAATATGAATGAATCAATAAACTTATTATTTATTGACTTTTGTCATCAAATCAAAATCTATAGAAAAACTCTCCCTCCCTCCCTCCCTCCTTCAGTCAATCGGAAACGAACTAGTGTAATTTATAGTGCTAGTCAAAACTGAGAATTTTGGCATCATAGGAATACCTGAATCCTGGATTCATTCTGAATCACGGGACTTCGTAGGAGAATTTGAAATGATACGTTACAAAATGTTTCGCAAAGATAGGATGGAAAGGAAGGAGGCGGTGTACTTTTATATGCTCGTGACTTCCTGCACCCGGTAAATACTGTAGTAATATTGCTTCTGCTCATGAAATGCTGGGAATTGAATTAAATTTGAATAATAAAATGATTCATCTATTTCAAGTATATAAGCCACATCAGTATCCCGTTAAAAAGGATATAAACTTGTATAATCAATTAAGCAGATCAATGAATAACAAGATTAGTGTAATTTTTGGTGATTTTAACTGTGGTAATATAAATGGGAAAAACAAAACAGCTGATGCTGAGGGCTTAAGACAATTGGAATTTGCGGGTGATAATTTATTAACCCTTTAACGCCGACCGTTGCCTTATGGTAACATGAGCTTGACAATCGATTTTGAGCCTTACGATTTGAATATTAGAGGTTATTTTGGTTTCAAAAGGAAAAATATTTTAAAATAAAAGCTTCATAATTCAGGCAAGAAAGGGTTAAGTCAGTGGGTTGAGGTTGACGGTCCCACTCGGGGTAAGTGAACTTTAGGTCATCTTTGCTCGTGAATATGAGATCGTCTCTAACCCGACTATTGGTGAATCTTTGAGCAAGAGCGATTACAATTTGATTACCGTAGGTTTGACCTCAGGGTTCCAATTAGTACACGAGAAAAGACGCAAAAAGGTTTGATTTCTCTAGAGCAAATTTTGAAAGTTTCCGAAGTAGTTTAGACACTCCTGAAGTTCTTATAAGTGATGATGTCAATGTCGGCTGGAGCTCATAAGGGATCAATTTACAGTATTACAGGACACTTTCGTACTCACTAAAATAGTTTCCTTCTTGTAAATCAAGACGCCGAAATGGTTCAACAATGAAATTAGCAGTGTTATTACGGAAAGAAATAGATCCTGCAAACTATTTAAGCCACAATCCAACTAGACTAATTCAGAAAATTGTATAAACTTACGTCGGAGGATTAAATCCTTAATTGGATCAATTAAAACGTGATGAACAAGCTAGAGTTGCCTCACTCTGTAAAGTTAACCTTAACGAGTGTTTTGCCCACGTTAATAGCAGAAAGCCAATTAAAAATTCTGTAGGTCCCCGAAAAAGATAGAAATGGGATACTGAAATTCAGTGATATAAATATAGCTAATACGTTAAACGAGTTCTTCGTTACAGTCTTCAGGGAAAAGACTTAATTGAAGTACCAAAATCACTTAGAGAACATAAGTTCACAAGAGATGAGGTACAGCAACTAATTAACAAAATGAATAAGTACAAATCACCCGGCCCTGACTTATTTCTTCCGAAGTTATTAAAAGAGGTTAGCGACAATAGTGATGATGATTTAGTAACCATATTCAAACAATCATTCGAATTGGGGAAAGTTCCAACCGACTGGAAATTAACAAATGTAAAACCAATCTTTAAAAAGTAAAAAGAGTGATAAGCAATTACCGCCCGATCAGTTTAACATCGATTACCGGCAAGCTGTTGGAAATCATTACGGAACACATCGTGCATCACCTCGGATCAAACAATTTAATTTTGTATTCTCAATATGGATTTATGCGACATAGATCTTTTCTAATAAACCTGTTAGAATTTTTCCATAATATGTATACTTTATACGACTCGCCTATAGAAAAGAGAGTGTACCTCGTCTTTCAACCTTTGACAAAGTTCCTCATGCGAGATTGATGACTAAAGTTAGAGGACTAGGAATTATCGGACTCGTTTCCAACTGAACTGAAGATTGGTTAAGAGAGAGAAAGCAGAGTGGTAATAAATGGAGTGGCTTTGGAGTGGGTCCCTGTCACCAGAGGGGTTCCACAGGGTTCCGTTCTGGGTCCTTTACTTATTACCTCCATTAACGATATAGACGTTGGGCTCCAAAGTACAATTTCTAAATTTGCAGACGATACAAAGTTTGGAAATAGTGTAAAGAATGAGGAGGGCGTAAGAACGCTTCAAAATGATTTTGATAAGTTGGGCGAATGATCTGCTATACTTGGCAGATGCCATTCAACTTGGACAAATGCAAGGTGATGCAAAGACCCAAAGACCGATTACTTTCTTGAGGAGGAACTTGACTGAGACTGATCTCCAGAAAGACTAAGGATTAATATCAGTAATGATTTCAAATCGTCAAAGCACTGTGCAGAAGTCAAAAAGAGGGCCTTAAAAATACTGGGTTCTATATTAAATGCCAATTACAATTTAGAAACAGAGATGGTAAGCTCTCTCTACAATTCACTAGTTAGACCTCAACCCGAGTATTGTGTGCAGTTTTGGTCTCCGTCCCTTAGGAAGGATATAGAAAGGGTTGAAAGGGTGCAAGCAAGGGCCAATGAGACTGCAAAACTACCAAAGCAGATTAGAGGGCTTAAATTTGTTTACCTTAGAGACAAGAGGTTGCGCGGTCAGCTTATTCAAGTTTTCAAGATAATTAATCAAAGGAATAGACAGGTGAAACTACAGGAAACTTTTCTTATTTAATACCAATCCAACGAGAAATAAGGGTTTTAAATTGGGACTGAAAAACACGTAGCACTTCCATCTGGTGTAATTTCTATAAAATAGCTGATATCTGGAACTAACTTCCCTCGGAGGTTGTTTCGAGCCAAAATGTAAATATGCTTAAAAACAGGCTGGACAAAGTTTTGAATACATTCAGGGTTTAAAAGACTGTCCCCACATATTTAATCGATTCTTAGATTATATTATAATTATTTTGAAAATAGTATTAGAACGTAACCCCGTAGGAGTTTGTTTACAAATTTACTACTATACTTTGTCTTCGCCCAATTTTAGGGAGACGTCTCTGGTTGCATTGTGCCTCCACATAGCACGATTAATCATCGAGCAACTCATTTTGATCACTTGCTTCATAAACACCTAAGTGGGAGACTTGAATTCGCCGTAATAAACGGGTGATCACCCACGAAACACTTTCATTCTCTATGAGGGATAAGTAATAAACAGCGACCTCGAATGATATTCCTCTCTACTCTCGTGGTGGCACAACACCGCGAAGTATAAACGACTCAATATATCACTTGCTGCATAAACATTTTTCACGGCGCGAGACCCAAGTTAAAAATCTGCGACATTCAAAGTGTTGGCAGACATACATACGACAGACATCCAATTATAGAAAATATGCTCATACACTTGCCTGCTTGTTAGTACATCTAAAAATACAGTAGATAAGCATTTTGTAGAAATACATAATTTCTTAACGAACAAAAAAAGGACGTGGCATGAATTAGATGAGGTAGAGTTGCGTTTCTGCCGTCACGACTTTTTTTTTCCCTTGGGTGGCTGGATGCACAAATCTGATTTCTGGTCTCAACTCCTGTTTCAACCCTTTTCCTGTAGAAGCATTTCGTCACTTTGACGACGTGATGGCTTTGCGCGTACATGGGTATAGACATGGAAGAGTTTTACCTTTACCCCTCTCTTAAGCCTTTTGAGACTAACCTAGAGTGGGCCATGGGGTCTTCATTGGATCGATACTTCGGTAAATAGAAATGTAAATATCTTATATAAAATCGAAGCCACATGTTCGGGGTTTTTGAAATGATACCGAATGGTTGATGCGTGATCGGCACAAGTATATTATTGGTTAATTTATAGAGCGACGCTATCTAGTGTACGTTCTCCGTGTGTAGCTAGCTTATATAGTCTCCTCTTTCCTGTAAAATCTCCTTGGTTACTTCTCCAGGGTCAAGATATTTTCTTCAACTTTTTTCCTAATCGGGAGTGGAGGGTGAGGGGAGAGACTTGCGCTTTTCTATCCAGTTTTCTACTGCTGCAAGAGCAGGTTAAAAATGAACTGGTTTAATAACAGGAACCTCCCCGTCCCCGAGTAGACTGAAAGGTCTTTGATATATCTCTCTCTCTCTCTCTCTCTCTCTCTCTCTCGCTCTCTCTCTCTCCTCTCTCTTCTCTCTCTCTCTCTCCTCTCTCTCTCTCTCTCTCTCTCTCTCTCTCTCTCTCTCTCTCTCTCTCTCTCTCTCTCTCTCTCTCTCAGCAGGTAGTGACTCAGGCTCCTGCGGAGTTTGTCCCCTCGTTAGTGAGGGGCTCTTCAACTCCCGACAGCCCTGGCTGTTCAGGAACGGGTCGTGCTAGGGGCGGTCAGAATAGGGAAGGCTCCCTCCGTGCAATGCTTTTTAATGCTAGGTCATTAGGAACAAGTTTGCGAGCTACGGGCGCTCTTAGCATCAGAATACCAGGATATCGTTGCTATCACCGAGTCCTGGATTCATACTGATCGTAGGGACTACGTTGGGGAGTTCGAAATTCCCGGGTATAGAATGTTTCGCAAAGACCGCACCCGTGGGGAGGGGGGTGGGGTACTAATATACGTCAGGGACACGTTGAGTCCGGTTGACTGCCAGTTCCGGTCGGAACGGGAGCTGCTTGGCGTCGATCTGAACGTGGGAGGGACGAACTATAGGTTAATCTTGGTGTACAGACCTCCGCATCTCCTCCTCGAGGAGGATACAGCCCTGTACACCGAACTCAGTAGCCTGCTAGGGATAGGGTGTGTGTAGTTTTAGGAGACTTCAACTGTCGCGGCATAAAGTGGGAAAACAGGACTGCCGATGCTGAAGGGAGGAGGCTAGTTGACTTTGCTGATGAGAACTTCCTCACTCAGTGGGTCAACGAGCCTACACGAGGCGAAAGCGTTCTAGACTTAGTATTCACGACCGAAGACAACCTCGTCACTGGCCTCACCGTTGACGAATCGTTGGGCGGGAGTGATCACGGTCTTATTAGGTTCCGTGTGTGCGTCCCTCGGGTGAAGCGTAGTAACTCGAGAGGCAGTAAGCTCGATCTCCGGCGGGCGAACTTTGTTAGCCTCAGGGATAGCGTAGGAGAGATGGGGTTAGAGGTTGGCGGCGATGTTGAGGGAGTGTGGAGTGCATTCCGGGACGAGTTTATGGTGCTGCAGTCTGCTGCCATACCCTCAAAACCGGTCACCCCTGCTTCAACGCAGCCTAAGTGGTTCAATCGTGACATCGCTTCGGCTATCCGAAATAGGAAAGTAGCGTATAGGAGGGCGAAGGCCAATCGTTCCCACGAGAACACTGAAGCGTATGTCCGCCTGTGTAGGGAAGTGAAGGCGAAGGTTAGGCTAGCGAAACGTAACGAAGAACTACGGGTGGCAAGCCTCTGCAAGGGGAACCCTAAGGAGTTCTTCAGTTATGTTAATAGTAGAAAGCCCATTAGAAGCATGATTAAAGGACGGAAGCGGCGTTCTGCGGACCTCCGACGCGGACATCGCTAATGTGCTTAATGAGTACTTTGCGGGAGTGTTCACCAGGGAGGATACCCGCGTCATCCCCGAGCCAGCGTGAGGCACGAAGGTGCTGGCCTGGATAGTGTTAGATGTACCGCGACAGTCGTTGCTCATAGAATAGACAAACTGAGCGCGTTTAAGGCTCCTGGGCCAGACCAGTTTCTCCCCAGTGTTTGCGAGAAGTGCGCGACCAGGTGGCTCCCCACCTGGCTACAGTCTTCAACAAATCGTTGGAGATGGGCCAGGTGCCTGGTGACTGGAGGGAGCCAACGTGACCCCTATCTTTAAGAAAGGGGATCACGAAAGTCCAGGGAACTATCGTCCTATTAGTCTCACTTCAGTTGTAGGTAAATTATTAGAAAGGATAATAGCTGATAGAATCGTTGACCATTTGGATTCCTACAAGCTGCTTGGGGACTCCCAACATGGGTTTAGACGGCATAGGTCGTGTCTCACCAACTTGCTCGAGTTTTTCCACGTCATGTTGAGTGAGTACGATAAGAGTAGGGCGATTGATATACTTTATCTCGACTTTCAGAAAGCCTTTGATAAGGTACCTCACCGCCGGCTAATGGCGAAAGTGCGCGCGCTGGGTATCGGTGGGGAAATAGGTAGGTGGATTGAAAACTGGCTGAGGAATAGGCGGCAGAGGGTGGTAATTAAAGGGGCTAGTTCGGGTTGGGCCTCGGTCACTAGTGGGGTTCCTCAGGGTTCCGTTTTGGGGCCACTGTTGTTTATCATTTACATAAATGATATCGACGGTGGCATCGTCAGTCGGATCGCCAAATTCGCTGATGACACCAAGCTTGGGGCCAATGTTGGGACGCCCGAAGCGATCGAGGAACTGCGTGCGGACCTAGGTAGGATAGGAGAGTGGTCCGAAAAATGGCAAATGCCGTTTAACTTGGGTAAATGCAAAGTGATGCACATTGGCTACGCCAATCCCAAGTCGGACTACTCGATGTTGGGTAGTAATATCGAGGTGACTGATTTAGAAAAGGACTTGGGTGTGCTAATTAGCAGCGATCTTAAGTTTACGAAACAGTGTGTAGAGGTGGAAAAGAAAGCCCAGAAACTATTGGGTTATATCAGGAGGCAATTTCAGTTTCGGAACAAGGAGATTGTGCTCTCACTGTACAATTCCCTTGTTCGGCCGCACCTGGAGTATGCTGTGCAGTTCTGGTCGCCCACCCTCAGGAAAGATATTGAGAGGCTGGAGCGAGTGCAGGCGAGGGCCACAAAGTTAATCCCTTCCGTTAGGCATATGGGCTACAATCGACGGTTACGCGCCCTGAACTTGTTTTCGCTTGAAACTCGGAGGCTGCGCGGTCAACTGATCGAGGTTTTCAAGCTCTTACGGGTTCAACGATGATTTTAGAAGTATGTTTAGTTTAAATGATAACCCAACTCGCAACAATGGTTGGAAGTTGGATTTGAAACGGTTTAGGACTAGTGTGTGTGGGAATTACTTTACGTATAAGATCTGTGACACATGGAACAGGTTACCTTCGGAAGTTGTGAACAGTTCCTCTGTGGATCAGTTCAAGAAAAGGTAGACGAAATCTTGCACACTATTTGAGTGTGTAAAGACATTTAGGACCTCAGTCTGCGGAAATTTCTTTTCCTATAAAATAGTTAATATCTGGAACCAACTTCCCTCAGAGGTTGTTTCCAGTCAAAGTGTAAATGTGTTTAAAAATAGGCTAGACAAAGTACTGAATACTCCATAGTTTAAGACTAAAACATAGAAACTCTGCAGGAGTTCGCTTGCTCGGTGTCTCTGTGAGCAAGCTAAATATAGAGCTATTTATATATTCTCCACTTTCCTGTAAAATTTCCTTGGCTACTTTTCCAGGGTCAAGGTATTTTCTTCAACCTTTTTCCGTACCTGCCTCTGGCAGGGAGGGAGCGGAGGGTGGGGAGAGAGCCTTCTACTTTTCTATCCAGTGTTCTACTACTGCTAGGATAGTTGAAAGAAAAATAAACTTTTACAAAATTTTCCCTGGCACCCGTTGCCATTGGTACCTCCTCGGTATGGGCCGCAAGGCCTTTTGAGGTACTTCTTTTCCTTGTAACTCCTTGTAACTCACTCACTCTCTCTAACAAATCGTTGGAGATGGGCCAGGTGCCTGGAGGAAAGCCAACGTGACCCTTATCTTTAAGAAAGGGGATCACGAAAGTCCAGTGAACTATCGTCCCATTAGTCTCACTTCAGTTGTAGGTAAATTATTAGAGGTGATAATAGCGGATAGGATCGTTGACCATTTGGATTCCTACAAGCTGCTTGGGGACTCCCAACATGGGTTTAGACGGCATAGGTCGTGTCTCACCAACTTGCTCGAGTTTTTCAACGTCATGTTGAGTGAGTACGATAAGAGTAGGGCGATTGATATACTTTATCTCGACTTTCAGAAAGCCTTTGATAAGGTACCTCACCGCCGGCTAATGGCGAAAGTGCGCGCGCTGGGTATCGGTGGGGAAATAGGTAGGTGGATTGAAAACTGGCTGAAGAATAGGCGGCAGAGGGTTGTAATTAAAGGGGCTAGTTCGGGTTGGGCCTCGGTCACTAGTGGGGTTCCTCAGGGTTCCGTTTTGGGGCCACTGTTTTTATCATTTACATAAATGATATCGACGGTGGCATCGTCAGTCGGATCGCCAAATTCGCTGATGACACCAAGCTTGGGGCCAATGTTGGGACGCCCGAAGCGATCGAGGAACTGCGTGCGGACCTAGGTAGGATAGGAGAGTGGTCCGAAAAATGGCAAATGCCGTTTAACTTGGGTAAATGCAAAGTGATGCACATTGGCTACGCCAATCCCAAGTCGGACTACTCGATGTTGGGGAGTAATATCGAGGTGATTTGAAAAGGACTTGGGTGTGCTAATTAGCAGCGACCTTAAGTTTACGAAACAGTGCGTGGAGGTGGAAAAGAGCCCAGAAACTATTGGGTTATATCAGGAGGCAATTTCAGTTTCGGAACAAGGAGATTGTGCTCTCACTGTACAATTCCTTGTTCGGCCGCACCTGGAATATGCTGTGCAGTTCTGGTCGCCCACCCTCAGGAAAGATATTGAGAGGCTGGAGCGAGTGCAGGCGAGGGCCACAAAGTTAATCCCTTCCGTTAGGCATATGGGCTACAATCGACGGTTACGCGCCCTGAACTTGTTTTCGCTGAAACTCGGAGGCTGCGCGGGAACTGATCGAGGTTTTCAAGCTCTTACGCGGGTTCAACGATGTCGATTTTAGAAGTATGTTTAGTTTAAATGATAACCCAACTCGCAACAATGGTTGGAAGTTGGATTTGAAACGGTTTAGAACTAGTGTGTGTGGGAATTACTTTACGTATAAGATAACAGGTTACCTTCAGAAGTTGTGAACAGTTCCTCTGTGGATTAGTTCAAGAAAAGGTTAGACCAAATCTTGCACACTATTTGAGTGTGTAGAAAATTTTCCGTGGCACCCGTTGCCATTGGTACCACCTCGGTATGGGCCGCAAGGCCTTTTGAGGTACTTCTTTTCCTTGTAACTCCTTGTAAAACACACATACACACACACACTCTCTCGTGGTTAGCGTCAGACGGCGCGCAGCAAACCCAGCTCTTCAGCCTTCCACACAAAAAGTGGTTGGTAGATAACTACTAAGCTACCCAGGTTACCCATTTAAGACGCTGGGCTGCTGGTGAGGCGTAGTTCAGATTCTACGTTAAACTGTAGTCTAAGGTGGAGTGAGAAGCGTAACCTTCGTCAGAATGAACAATTTGGGTGGAAGCTAAACAAAGGTGTGTGTTGTGTATATATATATATATATTATATATATATATATATATATATATATATATATATATATATATATCAAAACAATCCCCGATGAGCCGGGCATACCTGGCTATATGAGGTGGAGCGCGCAAGAATCCAACTCACTACTTCACCAGGCCAACTCGAGAGGAGGGTCGACAAGCTTGACCTTCGCGAAATGAGAAATCATCGCGCGAAACTTTTGTAAGGTAAGGTGTGTGTGTGTGTGTGTGTGTGTATATATATATATATATATATATATTATATATATATATAATTTTCATTAAGTCATTATCGTTCCGCGTGCCTGTGATTTGAATGAAAAATCGGATCTTCGTGATGCATTCAAGCGTTGACTGATTACTTCGCATGTCTAGGAACTGTTCCCCATTTCGTCTGAACTTGCGCGGCGCACGTGCATGCTGGCCTTGTATTTATCTCGTGTTTACTTATTTATTCAACGTGATACTGCCCAAACAGAGACAGACACAGTCGTGGAGTCATCAGAAAATTGCATACTGTGTGTGTGTGTGTGACTGTGTGTGTGTGTGTGTGTGTGTGTGTGTGTGTGTGTGTGTGTGTGTGAAACTCGTGCAGGTTTTCTTTAGTTTTGTGTTTTGGAAACGCTCCTTTGAATTTTGGAATCGATATGATCCAGGATGTAAACGCGACCACACGCAATATGTAGATCGATTTGGGAGATTAGAAATTATTGATTAATTATTATTATTTATTATTAGTATTATTTTCGATAATTTTCTTATATATTTTTTTATCGAACTTTATATATTTGAAATTTCCACTTCAAAAAAAAAATTTATATACATACCTTTGGTTACCTTCCGCCCGAATTGTTCATCCTGACGAAAGTCAAGCTTTTCACTCCACCTTAGACCGACAGTTTAACGTGGAATCCGAACCACGCCCCACCAGCGTCTTAACCACTAGGCCACCCAGGGTACCCATTTATCTACCGACCACTTTCTTTATTGTGTGGAAGGATGAACAGCTAGGTTTTGCTGTGCGCCGGGTCTCGATCCTGGGGCCGATGGATTCGTAGTCAGCGACGCTAATCACTACACCACCGAGGCGCATATATATATGTATGTGTGTGTGTGTGTGTGTGTGTGTGTGTGTGTGTGTGTGTGTGTGTGTGTGTGTGTTTACTTCATAAGAATTACATGAAAGTTTAATGATTTTTTGTCAACTATTTATCAAAGATACTTACAATTTTTATTTAAATATACTGAAATTCGCGCCCACGCGCAAACTATATATAACTACATACTATATATAGAATTCATCCACGTCATTTGATTTGCAAAACTAATTAGAACCGAATTATTTGGAAACCCTCTCAACGATCTTCGCAGTGGAAATGATTGCGAAATGGATGAAAATGACGCGTAAATGAAGGCAATATTACATGAAAATAAAAAATCCCTGAAAAAGAAATGTGTTGCATTAGAAAATAATTACCTCACTTCATTTTGTTCCACTTCGGTATTTGTGTTGTGTAAAACAAAACGCGCAAAGCGGCCGATACGAGGCAATCATTTAAAAAAAAAAATTAATTATAATGCAACTCTCATGCATACATTGTTCATGGAATTCCTTTATTTGAATAGCCAGCTACACACACACACACACACACACACACACACACACACACACACACACACAGGGTGATTACAAACGAAGTATACACCTTAAATTTATTATGATAAAACTTTTTTATACAAAAATAATAATAATTAATGGAAAGAGTAACTCGCAAAGTTTTTTGTTTATACTGTAGATGTTTAATAGGATTTCCGTGGTTAACACGGAAAAACAACTGGAGAAAAAACCCGGATTGAATATCATTTGGACATTGCCATGGTTATCCACAGAAATCATAGTGAACATCTATAAATTAAAAAAAAATTTCCAGTTACAAAATAATAATGTCAGTGGAAACAGTATCAGAAATAGTTTGATCACAATAAATTTTTAAAATGGTATACTTTTGTTATCACCCTGTATATATATATATATATATATATATATATATATATATATATATTTATTTATGTATGTAATAACGTCTAAGTTACGTACGGATGATTTTTTAAACACCGAGCACTTCAAAAGTTTTTTTTTTTTTTTTTTTTTAAATGAAATGTGAGCATGAAGTTTTTACTGTACTTTCTCTACACATGGGAATTAGTCCCCGAGTGCAATAAATGTTCTATGCGACTTCCAATCAGCTCACGATGCTTTCGACGGAAGAGTCCTGTCCAACAGATTTTTTGCGGTTTATGATAAAGGAATATCATGGCCACAAACATCACCAGATCTAAAACCCTGTGACTTTCATATGCAGGGTTTAAAAGTGTTTAAATAGATTCCAAACACAACAAAACTGAAAGCATCAACTGCAACACTTGTAAATTTCTCAGATTTCAACAGTATTGCAAAATTTTGTTGTTCGTGTGTAGAGTGTTAATGAGCTGAGAGGACATCACATAGAGCATGTTTTGCACGAGGGACTAGTTCCCCATTTGAAGTGAAGGTACAATAAAAAATTCATGTTTTATTTCAGTTAATAAAAGATACACCTTTTAAAGTGTCACGCGTTTAAAAAAAAATCACGTGATACATTCATTTCAAGTTGACTTTTTTTTCTTTTTTTACAAAAAATCAAAGCGTTTCAATGTAAGTTTAAATGTAAAAAACTGCATTGTTAATTTCGAATAATACTGATAAAAACATTAACGAAATAGTAGATCAGTGGTACACAGTCTTCAACACGGACTTTAAGAATCAACATCGATTTTAAGTTCTGATATATCAGTATAATTTCATTACCGTGGTTGTTTTGGGGGAAGAAAAAGAGGGGGAGGGGTCTTTAACCTTATCGAGCCCTCATTTAAGGTTATTTGTTAATATATTTTTAATTGTTGAGCCACAACTTCACTGAACGTCGTATGGTAGCGTTAATACAACAAAGTAAATCAAAATTAACTTATCTTCATTCCAACATTTATTTGAAATAAAACAAAGTACCTTCACTATTAAACAGAAGATAACAAATTTATATTTAATAACATGTAAATCACCAGATTTTAATATGAAACCGCACATTACCCTCAAACATCAACAAATTTAGTCTGGCCTAAAAGGGAAAAAAAAAAACCATTTCAAGTTAACTTCTTTTACGACCCCTCGGAAGAGACAACCATTTTATGCTCTTTTGAAACTGTATGTCCGCGTTTACCTAGCTTTATTCTCATACTTTCGCGAACTTTTAGGAATAATATCTCCTATTATGAAGTCTCTGAACGGGAGTTTCCATATTAGTTTGGCGCGGAGTTTTGACAGAATTTAAGATGTATATACGTGCATAAGCGAACCATTGCAAACAACGGTGCTTATACATGATGCGCACACAAGAACCATTGAGATCATGTACATTTTCTTTTTTTTTGTGCCCGCGCGTCGAAAATATTGGCGATTTTAGTGAAGTCTAAGTATCGAAATATAGGCGAGTCATCGACATTGTGAATGCATTCTTCAAATACATTATTAGTAATGTAGTTTCGAAAGAAGTTTGCCCAAAACCAAAGTTTCTAAAAACCATAAATTAATAATTGGCAATATTTCGTTTTGTTTTTTTTACGTTGCTTTTTTTTTTTTTTTTTTTTTTTTTGTAACAAAATTTCAAAAACAAAAACGAATCTAATAATTTTTTATGCTTTTCAGAATTTGTTTCTAGGCGAATTTTTTTCCAAATTGTACATTTCTTATTTGCAGGAATAAATAAGAATTTATTGGAAGAGAAGCTGCTTTTAGCTCGAGACGCCTCAAATTCGTATTGATAATAATTCGGAAGAAATATGATTTGATTTAAAAGGAGGAAGTTTCAAACAATAATTCATCGGTGTTATATTATAACAAATATAGAATTACGTTCTTTCGTGACCATATACTGAAATTTGCTGATATATGTACGAGTAATTTTCCCACACACACACACACAAAACACACACACACACACACACACACACACACACACACACACACACACAACCTAGTCAGAATTCATACATTCATCTCCCTTCCACAGTGTCTGTATAAAGTTTTCGATGGGAAAACAGGAAAACGCGCACAAACTCGTATGTACATTTCTTAGAAAGTAGGTATCAGTATAAACTAACACACACACACACTTACCTGGACATTCATGATGGTCGTGTCTTCAATAACAATTACATAACGTCTTGGGGCAGGTCTCACGTAGGTGAAAGTAGGCTTCACGTCACGTGTGAGTTCTCCAGGTACGCTAATTGAGTTAAAAGTTGAAAAAAAAGGAATGAGAAATATGTCTCACTTTACCTCTTAATTTTATTAATAAAAGTTTGAAAGCGAGTAATTCTTTTTCACTTTTAGTTATTACTTTCACTAGTTCGAGCACGCAACAGAATTTAAACATTTTATATATATATATATATATATATATATATATGCACACAGGGTGAGTAAAAAAAGTGACCCCTTAGAGGTAAACTGTCATATTAAAAAAGTAAGGGGACTAGAGCTTCCAAACTTCATAGATGCTTACCTTAGCACGTTGTTCGTCTTAATTGATTAGTTGCTCGATGTGCCCCTCTTCCTGCTCAAAGCAGGCCTTCAAACGTGGACGCCACTGATCAATACACCTGTTTACATATCGTTGAAACACTTCTCCCAGCCGAGCAGAATTCTTTCGCGTAGTTCATCTATGTCTCTTATATTGGTACCAGGGATGTAAAGTTTGGACTTGGGCTCCCCAAACACCATAATCTAGTGGTGAAAGATTCGGGCTCTAGCCGGCCACAAATTGGGTTCGATAAAATCCGGTGTTTCGTTCTCAGGGAATGTGACAGTTTGACGTGCTCTGTGAGCAGGGCTCCATCTTGTTGGAAAGTATATCTTTCACTCTATCTAACTGATATTCGACGAATTAGTGGTGAAAGATATAGTTTCCAACAAGATGGAGCCCCTGCTCACAGAGTA
>JAJOZX010004298.1:115000-122500 GCA_023014485.1 Bathynomus jamesi
ATGAAACAGAGAAACTGCTTTTTCTATAAATGAAACAGAGAAACTGCTTTTTCTATAAATGAAACAGAGAAACTCCCTTTTCTATAAATGAACAGAGAAACTCCCTTTTCTATAAATGAAACAGAGAAACTCCCTTTTCTATAAATGAAACAGAGAAACTCCCTTTTCTATAAATGAAACAGAGAAACTCCCTTTTCTATAAATGAAACAGAGAAACTCCCTTTTCTATAAATGAAACAGAGAAACTCCCTTTTCTATAAATGAAACAGAGAAACTCCCTTTTCTATAAATGAAACAGAGAAACTCCCTTTTCTATAAATGAAACAGAGAAACTCCCTTTTCTATAAATGAAACAGAGAAACTCCCTTTTCTATAAATGAAACAGAGAAACTCCCTTTTCTATAAATGAAACAGAGAAACTCCCTTTTCTATAAATGAAACAGAGAAACTCCCTTTTCTATAAATGAAACAGAGAAACTCCCTTTTCTATAAATGAAACAGAGAAACTGCCTTTTCTATAAATGAAACAGAGAAACTGCCTTTTCTATAAATGAAACAGAGAAACTGCCTTTTCTATAAATGAAACAGAGAAACTCCCTTTTCTATAAATGAAACAGAGAAACTCCTTTTCTATAAATGAAACAGAGAAACTCCCTTTTCTATAAATGAAACAGAGAAACTCCCTTTTCTATAAATGAAACAGAGAAACTCCCTTTTCTATAAATGAAACAGAGAAACTCCCTTTTCTATAAATGAAACAGAGAAACTCCCTTTTCTATAAATGAAACAGAGAAACTCCCTTTTCTATAAATGAAACAGAGAAACTCCCTTTTCTATAAATGAAACAGAGAAACTCCCTTTTCTATAAATGAAACAGAGAAACTCCCTTTTCTATAAACGAAACAGAGAAACTCCTTTTTCTATAAACGAAACAGAGAAACTCCTTTTTCTATAAATGAAACAGAGAAACTCCTTTTTCTATAAATGAAACAGAGAAACTCCTTTTTCTATAAATGAAACAGAGAAACTCCTTTTTCTATAAATGAAACAGAGAAACTCCTTTTTCTATAAATGAAACAGAGAAACTCCTTTTTCTATAAATGAAACAAAATAATGAAGAAGCTCTGACAAATTTTCAACTTTTGATGTTAAGAAGCACCATAAATTGTATATATTCCTAAAATCACCAAATTCCTCCTAACATTTTCGTCGGTGGTCAGTGGTCACACCCTACATGTGATGTTATTTTAAAAAATTCTAATCACTTACGCTTGCCTTAAGGTAGGGAGGGATTCCATTAAAAAGTTTAGAGAATGCACTTTTTTACCTTTTATAATGATTATTTTTTTTTTTCGAATTTCACTCGCGTCAGGATTTTAATTAAAAAAAACAATCAAATTACTATTATTACTTGTTACTTCATGATTTTACAAACCCAGATTGTCTTTTACTTTGTTTTAGGTTAGGTTAAGTTAAGTTAAGTTAACCTAACGTAAACTGAACCTCCCTCCTACAATTTTTATTTTTCTATTTTATTTTTATTTATTTATTTTTGTGACATATATAGTATAGTCTCGAACTTATTTATTTCAGTGTTCCTGAAGATGTCATTAGACGAAAGCGCTTGAGCACCATTCTGTGTTTCCTTTTTCCTTCGTGGTTATTTTCATCAAATATTTTATTCACGTGTTACTTTGATCAAATACTT
Source organism: Bathynomus jamesi (assembly GCA_023014485.1). Taxonomy (NCBI): domain Eukaryota; kingdom Metazoa; phylum Arthropoda; class Malacostraca; order Isopoda; family Cirolanidae; genus Bathynomus; species Bathynomus jamesi. The sequence continues at coordinate 116,709 of JAJOZX010004298.1, forward strand.
TCCATATATATATATATATTAGTAGAATAGAGTCAAATTATTTAAAATTAAAAGAATAACTGAAATAGCTGAAAATAAAATGTCACTCTTGTCTAAAAGTTAGAAGTATAAATATAAAATTACTGACTTCGTATATTATGTATAACGTTCTAAAAAGAAAATTAAATTTATAATTTTTTTTTTTTTTTCCCAATTTCAAATGTGAATTATTTATAAAAGTTGTTAAATGTTGCTATATCGTCATTATTAACTGTTCTCTGTTCGTTTTTACTTAATTTTATAGAGATCAAACGCGAAATATCATAATAAGGTTTGAGATTGTTTTACTCTTTCCTCTTAAGGTCTAGTTCATGCGATAGAGGGGATCTACACATTTACGTGACATCCGAACAGCCATCTGATGGTCACACATCATCTGAACGCGGAGGTCACTTATCCAAATAACGATCAAACCCAATGTCGCTTAATCTCGCTGATCTAACGAGAAGAGGTGTTGCGACGTGGCCATCACCATAGGCGTAGGGGCTCGATTTTGTCCAGGGGGGGGGGGGGGGGGCGAAGGCAAGTTTTGCCGAAAAAAATAAGCGAAACCGAAAATCTATTTTTAAGTCCTATTTTAATTAAACACTATTTGTAGGTAAACACAACTGTACAAAGGCTGAGCATCAAAAAGTTACAACAATAGATTAAGTTGTAACAGGTTATATCAAATTGGGTACTTAAATACTGCCGTTTTGCGACAGGTTTTCCTCTCCATAATCAAATATTGCATCGTTCAAGATCTGAAGACATACATTTCGGCCAAAGAGAGGATATCCTATATGAAAATCATAAAACGTTTCGGGTGAAATCGTGGTGATTGAAGATATGTGTATTGGGCTTTTGTCTGAATTTTCGGGTGTAATTGCCCGAAAAAATTCAATCGAGCTGAATTTGGGGGGTTAAATGACCCCCCTAATCCCCGCCCCCGACGCCTATGGCCATCACTATAGATTTTGAAACGTCATTGTCGATAAAGAATTAAGAAATTTATCGTGTTTTAATATAAATTTTAATTCATTCTTTAAATACACAAATTATACCTATATGGTAGACTACCAGCATTCATAGTTCGAACCCCAATGGTGCTGTAATATGTAATAGTACGGGAGTTAGATCAATGAACCGCATTAGTTTGCCTGAGCGTTGTGTCAGTTTCTGGCCTTCCTCGTTGATCATTATATCGTAGATTCTGGCCATTTTATATCAAGCGCGTTTTGAGTTGAAGCCATTTATGCAAATGCCTGAAGATGATCTAAGTTTGGGCAAATATATACACAGATTCCTATGTCAGATCTTAGATTATTCAGATTAATTTACCCGAGGCATTTCTCTGATAAGTTGTCACATTAAATATTTAACTTCAAAACTTTGCTCTCCAAGATTATATGAAGCGGGATGGTGCATTATATATATATATATATATATATATATTCATGCTTTATAGAAGAGAATGTTGGTTACTCAAACAAAATAAATACACGTGGACAACCCAACCAGCTAAGAAGGTAAACTTCAAATTTTCTAAAAATACAAATTAAAGCTATCGCCTCCAGAGAAAGATCACTTCTAACTAACTCTCTGTTCAGCTTTCACTTCGGTTTATTTGTTCTTGGTTGTCGTATTCCTTCAATTACCTAATTGAATATCGCGGAAAAATATACGTTCATTGAATACTTTTGAAACTCGATAAAAACTATGTTAAATCTGTATTCATGCACAATTATCTTAAGCAAACATATTATTATGCTTAAATTATGCCTAAAAGACAATACGACTGTACAGTTTTGAGAAGAAAGTTCAATTAGGACGCTAAATTAAAAAAAAAAAAAAAAATTTCACTAAATTGGAAATATTTTTCCATCCCACTGTTTCCACGTTATACATACATCTCGTGTACGTCTGTGTACGTCTCATGTAGACATTTTTTACCACAACATTCGAAAACGTTCTCATAATAAAATTCCTTTAAAAATTAATAAAAGGAGTAGGCATCAATATATTATGGTTTCCATTTGGCGCAAAGCACAATTGAACACTGTTTGATACGTCTTATCGAGTGGAGAAAGGGATGAGATGGCTATAAATTCTCAGTTGCTCCTAAAATGAGAGCAATTCGGGTTATGACTGCGGCCAAGATGAATTCTTATTGATTCGTAATACAACGGAGACGGGGAAGAAGCAAATTGGGCCGAAAGCGCGAATACACCATACGATCATTATAGCGTAGACATCGATCCCCGTTACGAGTACCACCATTACCGTGGACATCGATCCTCGTTACCGTAACCCCATTATCGTACGCGTCGTTCGCCCTTTCAATACGCCTTTTCCCTTAATGGTTAAATCATTATATTTGTCTCTGTTCCCCTTAAGGCTTATCTTTCCCCCACGATGACGTGTCATATATATATATATATATATATATATATGTAATCTACCTTCCTGTTTTCATTTATGTTTGATTTTTGGTTTTTCGAAATAGTTGAGTTTCGAAGATTTGATGAAGTCGGTAAATGAAGATTCATGAATATTTCACGTCGTTTAATGGCAAATGCAAGGGTAATTCAAAGATTTTTAACGTTCAAAAACAGAGGAATTGAAAAAGGGGGGGTCTTTTTTTTTTTTTTTTCAGGAAACTTTCAGCAAAGAGCATTAACTGATGTGTCTCCGATATATCTTTTTCGTCTTCATATAGCTTCGCATTTATTTTTGGAGGGGACTTCCAAATATATGCGAGAGCTGACTGGCCAATTAGCTGTAGAACCCCTCTGCGATCCCTCCTTGCAATCTCTTTCCTTCTTTGATCCTGTTTCCCTGCGTGTCTTTCGTGCATTTTTCAACGTATCTTGCTCCCCTTGCTCGTGCGATCTTTCCCCTCTGGTAAGCCGATAAGGCGATTGATTAAAATTCCAAAAAGTTTCCATGATTTGACTTTCTTCTACTCTTGACGCAAAACTCCGGATCCATACAGAAGGTTCTCAAAATTATTTCATTAAACGCTTTTATCTTTCGGGATTAATCCTGAACGTAAATAGAAAACAGAGTGGAAATGTACTCCAACAAGGTCGCTCCCTCTTTATTTATCTTCGCACAGAATTTATTAATCCACACACACACACACATTTTATATATATATATATATATATATATATATATATATAATATATATATATATATATATATATATATATATATATATATATATAAATACGAGGGGCTTCGTATACGACTTCACTTCTTCTTCCTGCGAGTTCCTTTGTGAGTATTCAATACGAGCTTTATGAAACGCATGTTTTACTATTGAAGGCATCTTCCTGCAATGCTGACGTACTTCACTCGGTGTGGCAGGATTGTGATTTCAGATGCATAAAAACGCCTTTATAGGGAAAGTGCTGTTACTGAAAACATGACATTTATAAGTGCTGTCACTGTCCGTCCTATCGCTTGGCTTGGTAGAAATTTGCTGCGAGAGACGCCAAACCACCGCTCCAATGTCCTTATCTCTATGCTACTTCCATGCATATATGCTATATATACGTTTGGATCATGTCACGAAGAGATTTCGGAAGTTTGAGCTTGCAGAGTGAGGAATATCAGGCACGGAAGACCATGTCACGAAGTGTCTACAAACACGCATTCGCTCTAGAGAGATTAATCAACTGCAATGAGATCCCTGCAACATCCGATGGGTGTGTGCTTGCCAACCTTGCAGAGAAATGCCTTGAGTATTAGAGTACATGATCCACGAAGCTCGCATTAATACTCTCAGATAGATAGATATTTTACAAATGTCTGTAGCCTTTTTTTTTACGATTTCCTTTATCTATCTGCCTCGCTATCTACATAAATGTATAATTAAGACTAAATGCATTCAGGTGGAATCGTGTTTTCCAAAGGGGATTTTCAACCGACGGGATTTTTTTGTATTCTGAAATCCTCCTTCTCAATCGGGTAGTCGGAAAAAATGGCGTGTGTTCTTTTTAACTAATTTAGTTATGCCAGAAACTAGCACATCGCTCAGGCCAAACTTACGCGACCCACTGCGCTAATCCCTGGATTATTATTATTATTATTATTATTATCAGCAACCAGTTTAGAGGGGAAACGATGTTACCCAGTCAGCTTCGGACGCTGCTTTCACGCAGTATAATTTGTCTTCGTTATATGTTTGTTAAAACTAACGAAAATATTACAACTTAACCTAACCAATCATCTATATATATATATATATATATATATGCGAGCGAAAGGCCTTGGAATCGTTTTTCTTTTTCCTTGTGGGTTTGCAGCATTTATTCATTTCACGTGTTTTATTGTGAAATTCATCCTATATATATATATATATATATATATATATATTCATTATTCTGTGATTTTACTGCATATATATATATATATATAAAATTTGGTTCTATATAATTTAGGACTGTCACATTATTAGTTAGAATTTAGGACCGTAAAAGCGAGGATATCCTGGGGTCCGGGATAACAGGAAAGCACCAGATGTACAATTGATTGTCATATACAAACAATTATTTGTATAAAGATTTACTGAAATTTGCCATGTATCCGCGATGCAACTTAAATGCTCACACCACCAAAATACACACCATTAACGAGTGTGTTTAAATAGCTTAAATCTAGAGCGATTAAGTTAAAAAAAAAAATGAAAATTCTCCTTTTCCTTTTCATGATTTTATTTTTAACATTTTTCATGGTGCATCATCATCTCCCTGACATTTGAAGTGTGTTGTTCTGTTTATATAGCATTTAACTCTCAAACTGCATCATATTATAGATGCAGTCCCAAAAACAAAATACGACTGGATACACGCACCAAAACAGAGGCGTTCATTAAGTTTCTTTAAAAGAGTAATTGCATTTTACTTAAAATGAAACAACAGGCTTTAATTTAACACACACACACACACACACACACACACACACACACACACAGTGGCTACCGTATAAGATAGCGACATTTTCTCATTTTCAATTCTGGGTGAGGATATTTAACCTAATGTAACTAACCAAATTAAATTAAGCAAGCTCAGTCGAACCTAACCTTCATATCGCTTTTTGCATAATACTTAATGATTTTCAATAAAGAAAGATCAAAGTATGACAATACCACTGAAGATTAAAAATAATTTCTCGTGGCATTTACTCCTTGCCATGAGTTTACGAAAAAAGACGTCATCAAATATTAAGGGAAGAAACTATTGTCGCTTTTGTGACATTCAACAGTTATCTAGATTAAGATTTGTTTCAAAAGTATCATATCTTCATACTTGAATAGTGAAAACAGAAAATTAATGTATGTTACGAATAATTCATATGCAGGTAACAGTCTAAAAAGTTTAGTGTAATCACACTTATGGATTTACGAACGTGATACGAATATATTCTTAAGTGCAGTAACCGTACTAAAGTAAGGTTTGTCGTCTTATCTATTTCCGCCTTATGAACGTGATATTCCGGCCAATATTCATTGACTAAATTTAGCTAAAAGTAAAAATAAAATCTAACTGAGCACAAATAGCAAAACATGAACATAAATTTCTTCGAGAGAGTAATCACATTATACTTGAAACGAAACCCCCCCCCCACCACTCACACACACCGTATGAAACCGACATTTTCCATTTTATATTGTGGATGGCGACGTTTAACCCTTTATGTACGACTGGTACAAATTGGTAACGTTTCAAATACACGCATTCGTAACTTAAAAAAAAATAAATAAATAA
>JAJOZX010004298.1:127500-142500 GCA_023014485.1 Bathynomus jamesi
CGCGCGCGCGCGCTTGAAAGGTTTGAGCTTGAGTATCTACAAAAGCCTGGCGTCTCCCCTGATACATACATACATACATACACACACACACACCTTGGTTTAGCTTCAACCCCAATTGTTCTTTCTGACGAAGGTCAAGCTAGTCCCTCCACCTCAGACCTACAGTTTAACGTGGAATCCGAACCACGCCCCACCAGCAGCCAAGCGTCTTAACCACTACGGCCCTTTTGCAAAAGGGTTAAGTCAATATTTTCGTTAAACCACGAAAATATCATGACAACCTAACCAATCGTCAAGGGCGGACAGTTGACCTATCTGGGCATTCAATTAACCTAAAACGACCTTTTCTTGGCAAAAAGGCCGTAACAAGTGTATATGTATATATATATATATATATATATATATATATATATATATACACACACCTCGGTGGTGGTGTGGTTAGCGTCGCTGACTACGAATCCATCGGCCTCGGGATCGAGACCCGGCGACGGCAGACGGCACGCAGCAAACTCAGCTGTTCATCCTTCTACACAATAAACATTGGTTGATAGATAAATGAGTACCCTGGGTAGCTTAGTAGTTAAGACGATGGGCTGCTGGTGGGGCGTGGTTCAGATTCCACGTTAAATTGTAGGTCTAAGATGGAGTGAAAAGCGTAACCTTCGTCAGAATGAACAATTCGGGTGGAAGCTAAACCAAGGTAACCAAGATACACACACACACACACACACACACACACACACACACACACACACACAACCACAACCTTGGTTTTGCTTCCGCCCAAATTGTTCATTTTGACGAAGGTTATGCTTGTTGCTCCATCTTGGTCCCACAGCTTAACATGGAATTCGACCTACCCACCAAGGGTGGTCAGAAATTACAAAGTCCTTGCCCGGACTTTATATCACGCCTTCCCCATCAGTAGCCCAGCGTTTTTACCACTCGGCCACCCAAGGTACCCATTTATCTATCAACCTATTTTTTATGGACGGATGAACAGCTGAGTAACCTGCGCGCCGTCTGCTTTCGCCTGCAATCGAACCCGGGGCCGGTGGATTCATAGTCAACGATGCTAACCAGGACACCACCGAGGCGCATGTATACAGGGTGTAACAAAAGTCCCTTCTCATAGGGAAATAAGATATAACAAAATTGAACGAGAAAAAAAAAGTGTGTGAATGGCTACATGGAATGCAATTTGAGCATGTACTGGATTAATTGGCAAGTTGATTGTATTGTTTGTAATGTATAGTATAGTTAAAACTATTTTCTCGTTCACTTCCGTTACCTACATCTTATTTACCTACGAGAACGAATTTCCGTTACACCCTGTATATATTACATTTTACAGAGTATATAACCAGTCAGTTTATACAACTACTGATAACTGTTCCGTAACTAACTTGATAATTATAGGAATTATTTTATTTCTAAATGAGATACAATCCAAGAAATCGCTTATTAAATGTACCGCATAAACTAATTATTTATCGCTAAATCTAATTACAGCGATCTTAAATAGGACATCTTAAATAGCCTCAGTTTGTAGTGTAATTTCAACCTATTATCGAGGATGTTAGTCTAATGGCGCTCTTGTGAACACCAATAATGATTCGGCTGTGAATACGATGAGATTTAACTGAATTTAGTAAATAAGGCGTATTTTATGTGTAAATGTGTGTAAATACCAAAGGTCTTTATAATAGTTTATGCCAATGTCTTCAGTTATCGTACAGGGTTGTCCACAATGTCTTGTCACCCGACTAAAATACTAACTGATTTTCGTTTTGCTTTCAGACCCATTTGGAATGCGTGATAGCAGCAACGCATATTGGCTAGCAGTGTCTGGGTCCATGAGCGATCACGTAATGGCAAAACCATTGAAAATATTCGTGCAGACTTCCAGCACCGATTCAATCGTGCAACTCCTCTGGAGGAGGAGCGTTTTCTTTCCACGTTTTCTCAAACTAATCTAAGGAATTTGGGGTCTTGAATACATTTTAAGGCTGAACTAGAACATTATATAGTTGCTGAAAACATCACACACACAATATTATATATATATTATATATTATATTATATATAATGCCACACTGTATATTCGAGTTACACTCTGTAAGCCACCTTTTTTACCAATTAGGTGTAACTTTGTAAATAAGTCGGATTTTCTTGTACGACTTACTTTTTTGAGGTTAGATGACACTAAGTTAGGTTATGCTAGTAGGTTAACTCGAGTTAACCGGAAGGTGTGTAAAGACTAAGGAAGCATGAAAGATTTTTTTGTTTTTTACTTAAAACGTTAACGCGGGTGAAATTCGAAAAAATATTGTATATAATAAAAAGAAACGCTACACTTTTCATATACCCCCTACGGGGCCCTACCCCATACTTAAATACAAACAAAAGTGATTAAAAATTTGAAATTATAAAATATATATAACCTGTTCGACCTAACGGGTAAAAAATGGTTTTACAGACGAAAATGTACACATGTTTGACCATCTTTTGTGTGTGTATATATATAAGTGATTAAAAATTTGAAATTATAAAATATATAACCTGTTCGACCTGTAAAACTATTTTTTACCCGTTAGGTCGAACAGGTTATATATTTTATAATTTCAAATTTTTAATCACTTTTGTTTGTGTTTAAGTATGGGGTAGGGCCCCGTAGGGGGTATATGAAAAGTGTAGCGTTTCTTTTTATTATATACAATATTTTTTTGAATTTCACCCGCGTTAACGTTTTAAGTAAAAAACAAAAAAATCTTTCATGCTTCCTTAGTCTTTACACACCTTCCGGTTAACTCGAGTTAACCTACTAGCATAACCTAACTTAGTGTCATCTAACGTCAAAAAAGTAGGTCGTACAAGAAAATCCGACTTATTTACAAAGTTACACCTAATTGGTAAAAAAGGTGGCTTACAGAGTGTAACTCGAATATACAGAGTGGCATTAAGTCTGGAAACAGGATATATTGTTAATTTTTCTCTAAAAATTTCCTACGTTTCCAAACTTTATGGCCACCTTATAGTTTAAAATTTTAAATATAAAACAAATCCGGTAACATGATTCCGGAAGTAAAGAAGTACTTTGTACCTACCACATTCTTCCTACTTAAAATGCATAGCGCTGCGACTATATTTTGAGAAAGAATGAAAAATCTTGCAACCCCTAAATCAATAAGCATTTAACGATTTTATCTATAGTGAGTGAATGGATAATGTCCTCAGCTAAAATTCTTTACGGGAGGATCAAGGAAAAAACACCTTTTTCCTGAACATTTTCTAAATAAAGGCATCTACAGAGGCGTTGTTATTCGATACTTAGATTAAAAAATTAGCAAACGTCAGTAAAGAAATGTAAATATTGAAATACAGGGTGATAATTTTAAGAAGTTTTTATGCTGTTATTAGAAATAAATTGAAAGTTGGTGTTACGGCGATGTATTGGGTATCATTGCTTTCGAAGAATGCAATAGGACTTTCGGGTTTCGCAAGCTATTTCTTGATCTGGAGAGGATAATTCTACTACAGCCACGGTGAATAATCGGACAATGGGAGTGTGTCTAATAGTCTTCAAAAGATTAATTGCGTGGAATCTCGTCTGATAAGAAAAAGCGCTCGCCGGTGAAGACCCTAATGAAGATTTATTGTGGAACTAGTATCGTGTTACCCTGCAACACAAAGGTGGATAATATAGCGACTGATTCCGTCTAAAGAATTTATGAGAAAAATATTTGATGATTCTAATAGAAACTTCTTTATAATAACCTTTACATTAAATGAAGCCAATTATTTCAAGTAGAAATCTAACCTTTACATTAAATGTAAAAACCAAATAACCAACCAGCACCCCCCCCCGCTCCCCACACACACACGTGGGTGAGTCAGGGAGCAAGCAGATTGTGGACCTGTATGATTGAAATCAATCGAATATCGTTGTTGGTTCAAAAGTTATGGCATTTTGCAAGTTGACACTTTAATTGCATTTTTCCATTTTTATTTATTTTGGCGCTTGACAGCTTGTGGTCCGGAGCGCCTCATATGAGCCGCTCCAGACCACAAGCTGCCAAGCGCCAAAATAAAAAAAATTAAAAAAAATGGAAAAATGCAGTTAAAGTGTCAACTTGCAAAATGCCATAACTTTTGAACCAATAAAGATATTCGATTGATTTCGACCATACGTACAGCTCCACAATCTGCTCCTTGACTCACCCACGGGGTAGAAGAAGGATGGGGGAATATAGTGGTATAAATAACTCAATTCTGGCCCCACTGGCGCTTGGTAAGTTGTGGTCCGGAGCGCCTCATATATAAATCATACGAGCGCACAAACCCCAAAACGTCATCGAACTTGAAATGTTAATTTTAGCGTTATTGCACAAATTTTTTTTAAAAAAACGCGCTGTTTTCTGAGGTTCCAGCTCTGGAATTCTTGCCGAGCTGTTGCCGAGTTCTCGCTGAATGCTTGCCGAGCAATCGCCGAATAATTCCTTTCTCGGCGCGTCACCTCTCTACTTTGAAATCCTCGCAACTATTCCATTTCGCTGACTCGCAAATATGTTTTTGACATAACTTTGCTGCCAACATTTCTCATCGTTGAATGATAGACGCGTTTTCAATTTCCCTTAAACTGAATACTATATTACACAGCTCCATTTCTTCCTCTTGTGTTCTATACATTGTCTATATGTGACTACGTGCTATATATATATATATATATATATATATATATATATATATATATATATATATATATATATATATATATATATATATATATATATATATATATATATATATATGAGGGTGGCCCATAAGTCCCAATCGGTTATAATTAAAATGAAAAATACAAGAAATGAAGTTTATAATAAGTTTAGAAATATTTACTGATCATTTAAAAAAATATATATATATACGTATATATTATATATATATTAGTGGTGGACCGGATGTCAGTTTTTCAACATCTGCGGATGTGGATCTTTATTTTCAATATCCGCGAATGCGGATATTTAATTAATCTATCAATATAATATAGAATTATGAATATATGACATAATTTTTCAAATTTCGTGATATTACTATTATGGCAGGCAATGCATAAGAATTAAAATTAATATTAATGTTTTCATTATGATAAAAATAATAACTTTCTCAAGAGTTTCAGCCACAGAAAATTCAATAAAAAGTTTCATTCAATTTTCTGTGTTACCAGCTATTTATATTTTCAGGTTCATATATTTGTTTGTTCATTAATATAATTAATACTTCACATGAAATGTGCATGACTGGGCCTTATAAGCTACTTTATAAGCTAATTTAATTGTAAATTGCATATTTATTAGAGGCAATATCCGCAGTCAGAAGTGCGGATGTGTTAAAAATGATGCGGATATCCGGTCCACCACTAAATTTTATATATATATATATATACATATATATATATATATATATATTATATACACACATACACACACATATATATATATATATATATATAAATATAATGGACTTTCAAAGGCCATTAACCCCGATAATAATAAGACGAAAATGAATCCTAAAAGTTAGAAAAACACCTTTCTGCAACAAATTCATTCTTAAAGATTCATACTATACTATGAATCTTCATATGAATTTAATTAGATAAAAAGAAACGCAGCAGTCATAAAATTAAAAACGACCTTTCTGAAAATATTATCCGAAAGAATGAGGAGCGCGAGCACAAATTATACTCGTGAATAAAACTATCTCAAAAGCTAAAAAGGTGATTCGGTGCCAGAGTGCCAGTGTCAATGGCAAGCAAACTATTTCACTAGCGCCATTCCCTTTGCAAGAATTTCGATGTAAAATCATCTCGCTTTGAACCCATTTTACAAAATTTGTATTAAAGTTTAAATAACTAATATATTTTAAGCATCCCTTTTATATCGTTCTTAAAAGATATACTGAAGTGTGTGTGTTTAGTGTGTGTGTGTGTGTGTGTGTGTGTGTGTGTGTGTTATTACTCAAACCTAAGTAAAATGAACAGGTAAAACTGAGTTAGGCCCTCTTCCTCTTCAATAGTCATTAAACCAATTTGTAGTTTCGAATTATCTTGTTTTCGAAAAAAATTCGAGGGTTTAAAATATCACCTTGAAGTAGAATCGAACGAACTTATTTAATTGCTTTAATTAAACTAAATCTCTCTTTCCCTCTCCCCCCCCCTCCTTTATATACACACACACACACATATATATATAATATATACACATACGTATATACATTAGGGTTATGACTTTTTAATTTTTTGTCATAAATATTGTTTCCTGTATCATCAATCGATGAAACTTTTGCTTGAAAACAATAAAAAAGGGCCTAATTCCTCAGCATTAAAATAAAATGTCACCCCGAAAGCAAATATAGTATATAGTATTATTAGTATATTAGTATTTTAAGCAATAAGTAAAACAATAATAGAGTAAATGTATAATATTGTATTTGTATAATTAATATGTATTGTATAGGTATAATGTTGTATAATATAATATATGTTTATGTATAATAATTGTGAAAATAAACATGCAAATTTCTATTATTATTTTATTATTTTATTAATTTTTTATTTTTATTTTGGGGTGGTTTTCAAAATATATCGAAAAAACTGTTATTTTCATTGTCAGGGGGCAAAAGTTCATCGATTTATGATACAGGAACATGAGGTTATAAAAATTTCATAACCCTAATATACATATACACATATACATATATATATGCGCCTCGGTGGTGTAATGATTAGCATAGCTGACTACGAATCCATCAGACCCGGTGACGGCAGTCGGCGCGCAGCCAACCCAACTGTTCATCTTTCCATACAATAAAATTGGTTGGTAGATAAATGGGTACCTCGATAGTTTAGTGGTTAAGACGCTGGGCTGCTGATCGCAAGATCGTGAGATCGAGTCCAGGCGAAGACTGTAATTTCTGACCGCCCGTGGTGGGGCGTGGTTCAGATTCCACATTAAACTGTAGGTCTAAGATGGAGTGACAAACTTGACCTTCATCAGAATGAACAATTCGGTGGAAGCAAAACCAAGGGATGTGTGTGTGTGTGTGTGTGTGTGTGTGTGTATGTGTGTATGTATATATATATATATATATATATATATATATATATATATATATAGCGTGTCCCAAAAGTCCCAGAATATTTCTTGTAAGGAGTGAACAAGAAATAGATTGGCGCGCGCGCGCGAGAGTACACAAAATATATGTATAAAGGTAACTTCCAATGTCCCGTATCCCCAGGAAGGGAGGGGGTTAGGGGCCCGAGGCAGGGCTACTTTATCCAAAGTCAATTAAAGGGGGATGGCCGGCCCACCGCCTCACCGTGACTAAGATATAGAAAAGACAACCGCCCAGCTCTCGTCATTACTTGGGGTTTAAACCCACGACTCAGAGCAGTGGCGTACTAAATGGGGTGCGAGGGGGCGGTCCGCCCCGGATGACAGCCAGGAAGGGGGTGCTATCGGGAGAGTTGAAATACCAGTACAAGTTTTCAAACCAAATTAAAAATTCGCCAAAGTAAGAAAAAAAATTTAAAAATGTTCGAACTATTACAACAGCTTAATGTTAATTTCCACTATAAAATAAATTTTATTTTTATTGGCAATACAAAATTTACAAACAAAAATTAAATAGTTGATAAAAATTACATCGAAAGGCGAACGTTTGTTGAGCATAGCCAGCTGGCTGCAACTGACATTCCAAGTCTTGTTCACTTGACACTGACTCCACATACATGAGGTATGTTTCATTAAATTATGATAAAGCATAAAGTGCTGGTGTTTATAACAATATCATGGTACTTATACCAGTGTCCAGTAATTTTTGACGATGTGGTATCATAGTGATGTTTAAGTGTTTATAAATGATAATTAATGATGATAAATGATAATTAATTGTCTCTGCTTGTCTGGGTTGATAATCTGATAACTCAATGTGTATCTGGTTGGAAAAAGTTTGAAGAACCACTTGTTTGAAGCTTTTCTGTTGTAAAATTTTTTTTTTTCTTTATTTACTGGATATACTGTTCTTCAGAGTAAATAGAGAGGATTCACACTCAGCCGCTGAGCGTTGAGACTAGTTTTCCTGCGTTTTTTATATAAAATAAAATGCAGTATTACCTGTTCACTGAATTTTTAATGTCCTGCGTTTTTCTTATTTCCAATTTGCTTATGACAGTACTGTACTGTTTAAAAATTTACTTGCAAACAATCTCTTTTTCTGTGTTTAAATTTTAAAATTATTTATGGGGGGTGCCAAAGGAAGGATCCGCCCCGGGTGCCAAATACTTTAGGTACGCCCCTGACTCAGAGGAGTCTCGGTACTGCCGAGCGGCACCCTAACCGATGGAGCCACGGAACGCTCAATATATATCCATTTCTATCGTTCTCTTATATTCATCAAACTCTATAGAATTCATAGCAGCTTATAGTGTTTCAGTTTTACACACACACATTCTACTTCATGTTCTTTCAGCAAAAGTTTAAAACAGTTTAAGAAGTTCCATACGAGTTTGTTCCACATTTTACCGATAGCGATATATATATATATATAATATATATATTAAAGAACGACGCTTGTATAGGAGAACAGTCCGCGCAAGATGAGGAGGGAGAACGAACAAATGAAAAAATGAGATAACCACCCGGGAATCGAACCCGGGATCTTCCGATTGCCGGTCAGATATGATAACCACTACATGGTGTAGTGGTTATCATATCTGACCGGCAATCGGAAGATCCCGGGTTCGATTCCCGGGTGGTTACCTCATTTTTTCATTTGTTCGTTCTCCCTCCTCATCTTGCGCGGAATGTTCTATACAAGCGTCGTTCTTTACGTTAATTATACTGTGTGTTCTTTGCAGTTGAAATATATAATTATATATAATTATATATATATATATATATATATATATATATATATATATATATATATATACATACACACGAGTATATTATATAAAGGTGTATATAAACTGTTCTGTTTATACGGTCCTTACCAATTGAAGAGGGCTCGCGAGGAGCCGAAACTGTACTGGTGTTAAGAAAAAAATTTACGTCTTCCTGAAGTGGTTTCCTTCTCCATACTTCGTCGCGACAGTGTTATATATATATATATATATATATATATATATATATATATATATATATATATATATAAGCACACCGGACAAAAAATTAGTCACCCCTAATAGCACCGATAGTAGGAAGTTCAAGGTCACACAGAGGGCGCTGATGTAGCATTGGTAAGTGACAAGTAGCGGTGACGTAGCACACAGGATCAGATCTGTTTCGTGAGGTGGTGAAGAACAAAGTGTGTGTTGGATATAATCTGCAAAATGGGTCGTGAGGCAGACGTTACTCAGTGGCAAAAAGGAGCCATCGTGTTTGGCAGAGCCCACGGACACAAAATGTCTGAAGTAGCCCAATTTGTTGGTGTGTCAACGCGTACTGTCCAGCGAGTTTACAAAGAGTGGTGTAGTTCGCAATCAACTGACAATCGACGGCGTAACTGTGGCCGGAAAACAATTCTCGACAATAGGGGCCGCCGCCATGTTTCTCGTCTAGTAACTGCAAATCGTTTTCAAACCAGAGAACAATTGCTCCAAGAAACCAATGAGGTTCTCCAGCGACCAATTTCCGAACGGACATTGCGACGAGAACTGCATGCGATGGACATCTGGAGCAGGGTACCACGGAAGAGGCCGCTGTTAACAGCAAGTCACAAATTGGCACGTTATAAATGGGCTCAGAGGCACAAAAACTGGCCTGCGGCAGATTGGAAACGTGTAATTTGGTCCGATGAGTCCCGTTTTTGTTTGTTCTCCAATGATGGGAGGCGACGAGTACATCGCAGGTCCAATGAAGCCTTTAATCCTGATTGCGTCGAAGGTGTTGTTCAGGCTGGAAACAGAAAGTGAAGCGCAGGACTCTGGCGGAACTTCGGGACCGGCTGATGAACAAGTGGCAGCAAATCGATGTTCAGTACATGCACAACCTCGTAGAGTCTCTGCCTCGCCGGATTCGTGCGGTTATCAAGGCCAGAGGCGCCGTCACACGTTATTAGGCACATTCTGAGAGGGGTGACTAATTTTTTGTCCGGTGTGCTTATATATATATATATATATATATGAGAGAGAAATACTTGCAGTTCCCGACTACAATACTGCTAATTGGAATCACCAGCATGCCTTATAACACACACACACTCTTAATATTCCTTCAGAGAAGGAAAAAAAATCGCGCTCTATTTCTTTGGATCAGTGTTCTAATTCGAGACTTGTTATACTGTCCAAATATGAGAGAGTAATTGGGTCACGTCACTATCAAATTAGTATCTGGTACAACATAATAACCGTATACATACATACATACATACATACATACATACATCCATCAGATGCACCTCATATAGTGGTTAGCGTCGCTGACTACGAATTCATCGTCCCCGGAATCGAGACCCGGTGACGGCAGGCTGCGCGCAGCAAATCCAGCTGTTCATCCTTCCACGTAGTAAAAGAAATGGTTGGTAGATAAATGGGTACCCTGGGTAGCCTAGTGGTTAAGACGCTGGGCTGCTGGTGGGGGTGGTTCGGATTTCACGTTAAACTGTAGGTCTAAGGTGACGTGACAAGCTTGACATTCGTCAGAATGAACAATTCGGGCGGACGTAAAGCCAAGGTTATATATATGGTGGCCGAAGATAAAGTAGCCCATTGAGTTTTACCAAAAGAAATAATGGATCTACTTATCTTGGGCCACCCTGTATATATACTGGGTGTATCATAAGTGTCTATCTGCATTGTTTAATTTAGATTTCAGATAATGGACGATATAGGTGATTATTATTATTATTAAGCTAAAGAGAAGGTGGAAATTGTTTCGTTCTATGTTGCTGGTAGAAGCCAGAGGGAAACGTCAGTTATTCCGTGGCACTCTGATTCGTTGACGTGGCAATGACACATGTATCCTTGATTAACCTTGGTTTTTCTTCCACCCGAATTGTTCATTCTGGCGAAGGTAAGCTTGTCACTCCACCTTAGACCTACAGTTTAACGTGAAATCCGAACCACGCCCCACCACGGGCGGTTAGAAATTATGAAGTTCACCCGGACTCGATCTCTCAACCTCCCGATCAGCAGCCTTAGCCACAAGGCTACCCCACGGCACCCATTTATCTACCAACCAATTTTTTTAGTGCAGAAGGATGAACTCCTGGGTTTCGCTGTCACCAGGTCTCGATCCCGGGGTCGAGGAATTCAGTCAGCGACGTTAACCACTACACCACCGAAAAAAACAAAAATTACATATACATACATACATACATACATACATACATATTAGTGGTGGACCGGATGTCAGTTTTTCAACATCTGCGGATGCGAATCTTTAATTTCAATATCCGCGGATGCGGATATTTAGTTATATTCATAATTCTATATTATATTGATAAACTGAGAATTTTTGAAATTTCGTGATATTACTATTATGGCAGGCAATGCATAAGAATTAAAATTAATATTAATGTTTTCATTATGATAAAAATAACTTCCTCAAGAGTTTCAGCCACAGAAAATTCAATGAAACAAGTTTCATTCAATTTTCTGTGCTACCAGGTATTTATATTTTGAGGTTTATTATATTTGTTTGTTTATTAATAATTAGTACTTTACATGAAATGTGCATGACTGGGCCTTATAAGCTAATTTAATTGTAAATTGCATAATTTATTAGAGGTACTATCCGCATAACATCCGCAGTCAGAAGTGCGGATGTTAAAAATGATGCGGATATCCGGTCCACCGCTAATATTATATATAATATAATATAAATATATATATATATATATATATATATATATATATATATATATATATATATGGTGTAACAAAACTCCACTCTCATTAGGAAATAAGATAACAGAATTTATCGTGACGATAACCGACAGCTTAAAAGACGAGTAGAAATGTGTCAACTGCTAAATGGAAAGCAATTTGAGCATGTACTGGATTAATTGGTAAGTTGACTGTATTGTTTTTAATGTATAGTTAAAACTATTTTCTCGTTCAATTCTCTCTCTTATTTCCCTGCGAGAACAGACTTTTGTTACACCCTGTATATACGGGTACCCTGGGTAGCCTAGTGGTTAAGATGCTGGGCTGCGATGGGGCGTGGTTCGGATTCTACGTTAAACTGTAGGTATAAAGGTATAAAGGTGGAGTGACAAGCTTGACTTCCGTCAGAATGAACAATCCGGGCGGAAGCTAAACCAAAGTTTTATATATATACATGATGTAAACCCACAAGGAAAAAGAAAAATGATTCCAAGGCCTTTAATGTATTCAGAAGTACACCTCGTCATTCCCTGACGAGGTGTACTTCCGAATACACGAAAGTAGGGCTGGGCATCCGGGATCCCGGAAGTAGACAGCTCATTTCCTGAGAAAACTGTCATCGATCCCGGGATTTCTCGGTATTCTATTTTGAGGGGAAACTTTTAAACACAGTTTTATTACGAGGTATATTTATTTCACGCAAAGGCTTTTCACAATTGAAGTTTTCGTTCACCCGTTTTTAAACTTTGAAAATAGTTTTCGCTCGAGTATTTCAGATGAAGAATTTGAATATATAATAAATGTTATTATCTCGTCTTTAGAACGGGTTAAAATTGGATTGGAGAAGCTTGGTAGCATAGATGCAACATTGCTCACGGCAAAAGGTGTGTTTGCTTTTATTGTAAACGAGTTGAGAGGAGAGAAAACTTGTTTTTCTACCACCTTAAAACAATCGGTAGAAAAGAGACTTCAAGAGAGACGTAATAAGAAGCTCGTAGGATTATATAAATATTTAAACAATCCTATAATAGCATTTAATTCAACTTGTCCTAATTTTTCATTGCCTTCTAAATCAACATTGCAAACAACTGCCAAAGAGTTGTTTGCCACAGGCTTTTCAGAAAAAGTGAGACGGACGTAGTGGCAGAAGGTACTGATGTAAATGAACCCCGACAGTTTTTTGATACACCACTAGAACTCGAAGTCTTTTCCTCTAACTCATCTTCAAATCAAAGGTCCTTGGAAGGAAAATTGGATGCAGTTGCGCGAAAAGAAATGGGAACCACGGAGCAACAAGATGTGCGCCTGAGATACGACGTAAAGAACATCAAAAGAAATGAATGTTTATGAAGCCACTGGTAATAGAACGGAAAATTTAAACCTCTTATTTAATGCTCTGGCGACAATTCCTCCAACTTCAGTAGAGTCGGAAAGAGCATTTTCTGCTGTAGGATTATTCATCACAAAACTCCAAACATCTTTAAGTGATAATAGTATTGATCATCTGCGTTTTTTAGAGCATTATTTTGAGTCATAATCCAAATAAATCAATAATTTAAGTTTTCTCTAGAAAGTTTTTATCAAAGTATATTTTTGTTCAATAAAAGGAAATGTTCTGTTTAATTATTTAATTTATTCCAGTACTTCAACCGTATTTAATTTTTTTTAATCCCGGGAATTTCCCGGGATTGCAAGTTTCTGAATCCAGTTTTCCGGGATTAAGAAAAGCGGGAAATGCTCAGCCCTACACGAAAGGCCTTGGAATCATTTTTCTTTTTCCTTGTGGGTTTGCATCACTTATTCATTTCACGTGTTTAACTGTGAAATTCACCATTTATTTATTTATTTTGTGTGTGTGTGTGTGTGTGTGTTAGTTTCACTGCTGTACACAAAGCACATAAGAAAATGGTATTTGAGACGGTCTTTGCAAATGCGATTGAATAAACTTCAAATGTTTTCGATAACATTCGTTTCATTTCGTCAACGCATCGCTGTTTTTGACAGAAATCTTATGAAAAGACGATCAATTGACAAAATTGATATGACAAACATGGAAATTGTTTTGACAGTGCGGTACGAATGACAGTATGCAATATAAATAAAGTAACATGGTGCTGACAATATCGAATCAATTTGTAGTTCAAAAGTGCTGCTTTTTTTTTTTTTTATTAAACAGCAGCAGCAGCAGCAGCATCTGAAGAATTTAAAATCTTTATCAGTAGTTGGCTCTTTAGTGTTTAGACTGCAGTGGTTCCCAAACTTTTTTGCGCCATGCCCCACCTCGACACCTCAAAAAATTTGATGCCCCCCATTAATATAAAAACAAATTTGGTGTTGAAAAGGTATTATTTAAAATTTACAATAATATGAGTACATTTAATATGAGTTACCGTACATTCAATATGAGTAAATAAACTTGAGGTTGAAGCTAACTAAATTATTATGGAATTATTGTCGTCGTGTAAAAATGTTGCAAATAAAAATAATTGTTATTGAAATTTTAAAATATATTTACTTATAAAAAATTATGTATAAATTTCATTTTATTGTAGCATTTTCAAATTGCCCCCCAAAATATTCAAATTGCCCCCCCCTGTGGGGCGTGTGCCCCACGTTGGGAATCACTGGTTTAGAGGCTGTCAGCAGCAGTTCGGAATTCTAGATTTTTTTTTTTTTCTGCGAATCATAATGGAAAACGGATGACTGTGCGAGCCATTAGTAAGCAATGGGTCGTCGTTATAAAGAGCTGTCTACAGATCTTGAGATCTGGTATTACTGCACGCGAGTCTGGAAAGAATTATAGGAAGATAGAAGAACTTCGAATTCTATTTACCACTGTTGCTGCAGTTATAAAAAATGGAAAGGCTTTGGAACAATCAAAACTCTACCAAGGTGTGGATAACCTTGCTTGCAAGATTTCAGAACGTACAGCTAGACGGACTGAAAGAATGGCTACTGCGACACAAAGTATTAAATAATTTTGTTAATAAATGTACGAAAACTTTGGCACTTTAAAAAAAATTTATTTTCATCAAATTCTTTGATGTTTTACAGTATATGTTGGAGTTAAACTCATTTTTTTTATTTAAATTTCTCCGAACGAACAGTAAGCT
>JAJOZX010004298.1:147500-167500 GCA_023014485.1 Bathynomus jamesi
GATGTTGGAGCACCCTGTTGGTGTGTAGGTGTGAGCATCTCTTCTTTGGTACGATGGGTAAATTAAGTCTCCCTCGTGACCATACTCTTCAAAAATGCCCCATCGGTACTTCGCCCATTCATGGACCAAAAGACGACCTGTAAACAGATGTGACCGAGTTAGGGTATAAAGTGTGCGTATATATATATATATATATAATCTTTGGTAACCTCTGGTTAGCTTCCGCCCAAATTGTTCATTCTGACGAAGGTCAAGCTTTTCACTTCACCTTAGACCTACAGTTTAACGTGGAATCCGACCACGCCGCACCAGCAGCCCAGCGTCTTAACCACTAGGCTACCCAGGGTACCCATTTATCTACCGGGGCCGATGGTTTCGTAGTCAGCGACGCTAACCACTACACCACCGAGACGCATTTATTTATATATATATATATATATATATATATACACATATATATATATATATATACACACACACATATATATATACACACACATACATATATATATATATATATATACACACATATATATATATATATATACACACATACAACATATATACATATCATATACATATATACAGTTTATACACACGTGTGTGTGTGTGTAGCCAAATTTTTTTTTTTTTTTTATGAAGTCGAAAGCCACGCCCATGACCCCCGATTGGCCGAAATTTGATGATGTGGGGAAAATGCTCACCAATCTTGTACTACCACCTAACCTGCGCACAAGTTTCACCGTGATTGGTTTTGTTTTTACTTCATAAAAAAATTGGTGCCCGCGGAACTACATATTATCTATCTATCTATCTATATTGTACACACTTATTTATTTTTTAAAAGAAAATTTTGAAACTTTTTTTTTTATACCTTAAGAATTCGTTACAAAACTCAATTTTGAAATCCTACTTTGAAATCATTGACAAAAATCCTAAATTCAAAAAAAAAAATTCCCTCAAAAGTTGATGTTAAAATTTTTTATTTTGTTACGAGTACCAAATAAAAAATAATAATAAATAATAATAAAAATAATAATAAAAAATAACTAATAAAAATAGAGTAAGTTTTGTTATGAATTCTACCAAATAATAATGAAGATATAAAAAACCCAAAATATTAAAAATAAAAATTTGTCTTCTACATTTCAAATTCCTGAGAATAAAATCGAATCAAAATTATATTTCAAATAAATGTTACTTTTTCAGAATGTAATCTTTGGAATAAAAAGATGCCCATTATTTCAGTAAGGCAATAAAAAGAATAAGATAATATAAATAATAAGGAAAATATTATTACATTGATAGAAAAAGTTTAAAAAAAAAATCCGAACCAAATACACTTTTTTAACGAATTGAAATTATTTATTTTACATAAAAAGTATTGGTAATTAATTATTGAATGTTTCACCAACACTGAAATTAATATCCAAAATACATTTTTCTAATGTATTTTGGTGTGTTCTGTTCAAATATGTCCTTCATATCTCGCACAAATGAACCGAAACAAAGTTATGAAACTGTTGGTGAAACATTCAACAATAACCAAAGTATTTTAGTTAATTTAACATTTATTTTGTTTACAGAAAATAATTTCTGGTTAAAAACAATTCTTCGGATTTTGAGGGTTTTTTTCAACATTTAAAAAACTTTTCTATTACTGTTAGCGAAGTTAAGCGACGATAGGTCTGCTCAGTAATTGGATGGGGGATCGTCCTGTACCCAGATTATGTAGCGACCCTTAGATGGTTCGGATCCCACGTAAAACTGTAGGTCCCTTCCATCATATGACCTTTGATGTTGCGAAGGTTAAACACCACCACGTTGTGCACGGAAAAGAAAGCTTGGTTGGAGCAACCAAATTATTTGCCAACCAGTCTAAACGGGTTAAGCTAACCGTTTAAACTTGTTGCCAGAAAAAATAAGCATGGTTGAATTAACCCTTTAAGACCCAACTACGTACGACGTACGAATGATGATCACAGGCTAACTGCGTACACCGTACGATCTTAATTTTCACGTACGCACGCATTTGAATGGGCGTAAAAGAAACGCCGTCTGAGAGACGTATGTTCCGCCCGCACATGCAGTACCGAAAGGGTTAATAATTTGTATTGGGAAAATAGTTAACTATGCGCGTTTGATTATTTTAACCCAAGTATTTTCCCTTCATGTTCAGATCGAAAAATCCCGAAGGGATATCTAAAATCCCTTACTTTTTGCACCCCAAAGTTTTATTAATCCCGAAGAAACGACAAGTTTTCGTTTTTCTATACATTTGTTTGCTTTTTCATGCAAAACTAACTAAAATCCCGAAATATCCGCGAAAGCTATTTTTTATCAGTATTTTAAATAAAATCTAAAAAAATATTAGCTGTACGACCAAACCATACCACGGTAATGAGCAATATTTGCAAAAAATATTGTTGCTATCGGTCGTGACTAAGGTCCCCGTAGGCAATACCCACTGGGGTGTAAGTTGTCGTTTTACGATTCCCAGGACTCTTAATCACGTGAAGCAGCGAACGGATTCCCAACGGGTCTGTATGATTACACAGTCTTAAAATCAATAATACTAAACAAGACTTAATAAAGTTCTCCATGTCAAAGAGCCCAGGATTCGTGACTAAGCAGATGGAAAATAGACGGACGGAAAGCAAACCAATAATGCTTTTGAATACCTTTTCCAGAAGTTGAACTCGGTTAACAAAAAGAAAACAAAAAAAAAAATGGCCTACTCCTAAAAATTTTCAAAATATAAGTCAGGACCAAGTAAACAATCGAGTAAACAAAAAAAGAAAATTCTTATAAATAATTTATTTTTAAAGCATCTCCCTAACCAAACAAAACCAAAAAAAAATAAGCAATTTTCAATTTTCGAAATACAAGTATTAGAGACTTTCTTAAACAAGTTTACCGACTTTCATAGTCACTTTTCAGTAAGTAAATTCCTCTATTAGTATTTTAAACACGAACTTTCACTGGAGTTAATTAAATCCGAAATGGTAAGAAAAGACCAACTAATGCTCAGCAAGCAGGACCGAAAACGGAAAATAATTTGCAGTAGACTCCAGGTTCCCACTGGTGAGCTGCGTGAAATGGTCCCTTCGTGCTGGTCAACTAAGTAGGACCCAGATCGGTTACCTCGAAGGGCCAATTAAGAAAACAAGTTCAACGAGGAAAATTCAGCTGTTCAAAACCAACATGCATAGCAACAGTTTCGGTAACGCTCGTTAGTTTTGTGCTCTTCCTCCTTATCAAAATTAGCAGTTTAAAGCCTTGTTAACCATTGTATTACTTCAACAACAAAATTGTAAATGTGCAAAGATTACACAGTTGCGATATCATATAATCTACATTATTTAACTAATAATATTACATAAAAATATCTTAATATCATACGAACGAATGGTTAAATTTTACATATGTAAAAAAAAATGTAAAGCAAAAACGTTCTCTAAAAATCGAGTAAAATTCTTTCATCAAAACTTACAAAAACTATCAGCAAGTGAATAAACTTTACAAAAATGGCAAAAAGAGGAAGCAAAATTCAACAACAGGCACCGCCCATTCCCTTATCTCCAGCAGTCCATCGGGGAACAGGTGAAAGACACGTCTTCTCCTTCCGTATCACATCAAACGCTGCTTCTCCGATCTCCGGAGATCTCCCCCTCCGTCAACGGATCGAGGAATTCAGTACGAATAAAAGGTGGGAATGCCAGGCGTTCACCGGTGATGATAAACAATTAGCTTTATATATGAAGCGCTCCGGACCACAAGCTACCAAGCGCCCCCAAAAAAAAAATAAAAATAAAAATATAATAATAATATGGAGAAAATTGCAGTTAAAGTTTGTCAACTTGACAAATGCAAAACTTTTGAACCAATACAATACTTGATTGATTGATTTCGACCATACGTACAGGTCCACAATCTGCTCCCTGACTCACCAACGGGATAGAGGAAGGGTGGGAGAATATAGTGGTATAAATAACTAAATTCTGGTCCCACTGGCGCTTGGCAGGTTGTGGTCCGGAGCGCCTCATATGAATTCGTACCTATCTTTTATTCTAAACTGCTTGGCAGAAAAGGATGAAAGAATAAACAAATTGGAAGAAAACCAATACCTAAAACAGCGTATAAACGCACTTAATGTGTATCCACGATAGAAGATTGACTAAAAAACCAATCAAATAAAGAATGAAAGGTTAAACAGCGACCTCAAACAGGAACCTCGCAAAAACTTATACTTTATCGGAGGACCTGGAGTACCTCAAGGCTCGCAAGTGAAAACTCTACTGAAACTGTCAAACACCATCAAAGAAAAACTCGGTATAAACATTCCTGAAAATGTCATTACGGAAGCACATCGAGTAGGGAAAAATAACGACACTGAAAAAAGAATTAAAATTCAAAATGAGTGATGGCTGCGGAAAACGGAAATAATAAGTGTTGTTATAAATATTAAACCTTATACATACACAACATTTGTTTAGCTTCCGCCAGAATTGTTCATTCTGACGGAGGTCAAGCTTGTCACTCCACCTTAGACCTACAGTTTAACGTGGAATCCGAACCACGCCCCACCAGCAGCCCAGCGTCTTAACCACTAGGCTATCCAGGGTACCCGTTTATCTACCAACCAATTCTTAGTGTAGAAGGATGAACTGCTGGGTTTGCTGCGCGCCGCCTGCCGTCACCAGGTCTCGATCCCGGGGCCAATGGATTCGTAGTCAGCGACGCTATCCACTACACCACCGAGGCGCGCATATATATATATATATATATATTTTTTTAATTAAACACACTGTGAACACAAAAAAGTAAATTTTTGATAAGTTATTAAAACTTAAGAAAAAATATTATTCCTGTTATGTACGAAACGATGCCCGTACGTTCAAGGAAGGACAAAGAGTGTCGATTCATACTCAACAGGAGTTCGACAACTTTCGGCGCCATCTACAAGTAGAAATATGCCTTTAGCATAACCCGTGTGTTAAGTAAACCTATCACTACATAACTTATCATTATGTACCATTACTCATATATACATATAATAATAAAAAAATAGAAAAAATAGAAAAAATAGAAAAATAAAAAAATAAAATTTATGCAGTCTTGAAATGTATAATTTCCTAACTTTCAACACTACAGTCTCACTGTTGATTCATCGTTGATGCATATACATATAATATCGCGTTCTTGCATACGTTCTTGCTTTACAACAACCACTTTTGATTTTTTTTTGCATATACTGTTTAAGTGTGTGTGTGTGTGTGTGTGTGTGTGTGTGTGTGTGTGTTTTGTATATATTTTTTCTTGCTTTTATAATTTCTACTACCGTATTACCCTAATTTTCACATCGTGATCAGCACTAAATACTCTCAATACTGTAAATGAAACTACTCAATCTGAAAACGTAGTCAACTCCGACTATAACTCAGTAGACAACTTTTTAAGCAAGAAATACAACAATAATGGTAACCAGTCTTTACTAAACTTAAACATTAGCAATCTCCCAAAACACTTGAACGAATTGACAGCGAACCTAAAATTATTACACCATAAATTCACGTGCATTATATTAACTGAAAAGTGGTTAAATGAAAATAATATCTTCAACATTCCAGGGTACACAAGCTACTATGTAATGTAGGGCTGATAATAGGGAAGGAGGTGTAAGTATATTTATATACTCAAACTACAAGAGTAAAATTATCAAAGAACTCTCAAACATAAACAATAACCTCAGAAACACTCGCAAATGAAATGTTTATTGATAACACCCAGTATTCAATTTTAGGCAATTACCGACCACGAACTGGTAACGTACCAACTTTTATTACAAATATCGATAGAATTCTAACTTCCATTTATATTGATAATTGTATTGCAGGAGATTTAAATAGTGATATCACGAAAGACCATTCAAATAATGCAAGCTGCTTTCACAACATTATGACAGTTTTTAAATTAGCTATTACAAAGCCAGCTAGACTTTTCTATTTTTTCTATATTTTATCTTATTAAGCAGCATTTATTTTCTACTAAATATACAATAAATCATTTAATTTAAAATTATGTAACATTTTGTAAACTTTATATTGTATTATTAATTATTATTATTTTTGCTATTCTTATTTTTTGTTATCACTATTACTATTACTTGACACTTTCCCTTTTTTAGTGTAATAAACTAAATGTCATTAATTTCGCCAAAAAAGCCTCCAAGCTTCCAAGGGCCTATTCAGATGAGAGTACTATGAATATATTAATGTCATAAATATCTAAAAATTGTACAACTCACTTTTATTCTTTTCTGAATAAAGATTTTTGAATTTTTAACAAAAGACAGTCCCTTGGCTTGCTCCTTGCAAATTTCAGAAGGCTTTAATATTCTGTCAATCTTTCAGTACAGTCAAAAATAATTCCCACTTTTCCTTGATCACAGCCATCGCAAAATGAGGATAAATTAAACATACTAGTATGAATTCACAATTTACGAGATTCATTTTAGCTTTAAAACTTCATTGACATCCCTAGTATCAATATATACAGGGTGAGTCAAAAGTCTAGAAACATAGGAACTCCTCTTTTCACTGCAAATATACTGTACATATATATTTGTATTGAAAAGCATAGTTCCTACGTTCCCAGACTTTTGACTCAACCTGTATACTGCAAATTTGGGATTAACACGCTTTATTAGGAACACTGTAGCTTCAACGATAGCATTATCCTATAATAATTATCTCTTCATGGGGAAAACACTGTCGCAAATAAACTTTGTATATAATAGTGGGGTCTAATTTCGTTTCTCAAAATTTGATTTAATTCAATTCATTGATAACCCGACGTTTAGAGTGTAATCCGAGAGATCTTGTTTCACCCGAAAATGATGCCCGACCTCTACAGGTCCTGAAAATTTGATTCAAATCAGTTGAATTGGGAACTGTCCTGACTTTCGTGTGTATTAAGAAAAAAATAAACTTAACTATAATATAAAATACCTTCAGCTTATTATTATTATTATTATTATTTTAGAAAGTCGATATCAGCCTATATCTTTATAAAGGATTTACATTTAATTTCCAATATTGTGAATAGTTTTTTTATTTTCAGTACTGAGTTTCTTAATAATAATTCTAGATAAGAATTTGCAGTATGCTAACAATACCGTCTTCATTTTTTCTTCTGCTCACGCGTTTCGTTCATATACTTTGAACATCTTCACAGCTTTATACATAATTATATATTTTATATATATTATTTTATATTATATAAAGCTGTGAAGATGTTCAAAGTATATGAACGAAACGCGTCAGCAGAAGCAAAAATGAAGACAGTATTCTTAGCATACTGCAAATTCTTATCTAGAATTATTATTAA
Source organism: Bathynomus jamesi (assembly GCA_023014485.1). NCBI lineage: Eukaryota > Metazoa > Arthropoda > Malacostraca > Isopoda > Cirolanidae > Bathynomus > Bathynomus jamesi. Next base: position 154,890 of record JAJOZX010004298.1, read on the forward strand.
GAAACTCAGTACTGAAAATAAAAAACTATTCACAATATTGGAAATTAAATGTAAATCCTCTATTATTATTATTATATAATAAATACATTTTAAAAAATTAACCCCATAAATCAATATTGTATTAATTTTTCTAAAATACTTTTTGCAACAGTGCGCACACATTTTCTATTGAAATCGAAGCACAGCTGAATGAAAAAGTTCTGGCCTCAAATTCTATGTTTATGACCAATACTTATCAGTAAGAAAACACGGCAAGTTTTTTTTTTAACCAACCGTGCACAAAAGAAAAAATTTCGCACAAGAATATTTTGCTTTTGAATTATTTTTAAAGGAATCGTGGGAGGTTTCATGATGATAAATATAAAATTTTAAAATATCTTTACTATCCATTGTCAAAAGATGCCAACATGTTGGCAAAAATGTATTAAAAATACCAAAATATATACCCAAGGAATTCTAAAGAATGCCAAGAATGTCGTGTGATTTAGTTATAGGATTCAAGCATGCTATATATATATATATATATATATATATATATATATATATATATATATATACATACTTCACATATCTAAAATTTTCAATTTACATATAGAATACTTGAAATAAACTTGGGATGTGTTTGAGTAACTGCTCAGGATCGACCTGTGCTCCCCTCACCCACACACACACACACACACACACACACACACACACTAAACCATGCATCACATAACGCACAGCATAACCAGTTCGGGAACTTTTTGAGCACATCTCGTGTGTGTGTGTGTGTGTGTGTGTGTGTGTGTACACAACCACGAGGTGTGTTCAAAAAGTTCCCGAACTGGTTATGCTGCGCGCGCATGCGCGTCATGTGATGCATGTTGTAGTGTGACTCAGTCTGTGTCCAAAGACGGTTACCGGCTTGTTGATATCTTATTTCGTTGTCTCGATATTTACTATTTTGTGAAGTAATTTTGTGTTTTTTGTCGCATTTCGTGCATTTGAATAATGGGTACTGTTGAAGAAGAACGTGTGTGCATAAAATTGTGCGTTAAGCTGGGCAAGACTGCTTTTGAAACCCATGCCATGCTGAACACAGCATTTGGCAATGACGCCTTAAGTCAGACCACCACTTTTGAGTGGCACAAGTGCTTTAAAGAAGGCTGAATGTCGACGGAGGACGATGCAAGGGTGGGACGACCTTCCACTTCAAGAACTAATGACGCTGTTGCTTGTGTTCGTGAAATGATTCGAGGGAACCGTAGACTGACAGTCAGGGAAGTCGCAGACGAAATGGACATTTCGGTAGGATCATGCCACACGATACTGAGAGATAATGTGGGGATGCGTCGTGTGTCAGCCAAATTTGTGCCAAGACTCTTGACTGCCGAGCAGAAAGAGCAACATGTTGTGTCTCAAGACCTCCTTCAACATACCAATCTTGATGAAAATTTTCTCGGAAACATGGTTACGGGTGACGAGACGTGGGTGTACGGGCATGATATTGAAACAAAACAGCAGTCATCACAATGGAAGTGCGCGACGTCCCGAGACCGAAAAAAGCACGGCAAGTCCAATCGAATGTGAAAGCAACGCTGGTCGCTTTTTTCGATTACTACGGACTCGTTCATTATGAATTCGTCCCTAGAGGTCAAACAGTTAACCGACAATTTAATTTGGAAATACTGAAGCGCGTGCGAGACGCTGTAAGGAGAAAACGGCTTGAAAGTTAGAACGCAGGAACGTGGATGTTGCACCATGACAATGCGCCCGCACACAGTGTTGTCAATTCGGCAGTACCTGGCGAAGCACAACGTCGTAGTCGTTCCCCTGCCCTCGTATTGTCCAGATCTGTTCCCGGCAGATTTTTTTCATTTCCCCAAACTTAAATTTGCATTGAAAGGTCGAAGATTTCAAAGTGTGGAAAAAATTATTCAAAATGCAACAAACGAACTGAAGGCGGTCAGGAATACGGCCTAGCAAAGAATGCTTTCAAAATGAAAACACCGTTGGGAGCGATGTATAGCTGCAGTAGTAGTTTACTTTGAAAGGGACAACATCAATTAGATCGTAAGTGTTACCAGAAAGTTCTTGTGGGATCAGTCTGGAAACTTTTTGAACACACCTAATGTGTGTGTGTGTGGTGTGTGTGTGTGTGTGTAGAGAGAGAGATGAGAGAGAGAGAGAGAGAGAGAGAGAGAGAGATGAGAGAGAGAGAGAGAGAGAGCCTCAAAGACCTTCCCGGTCCACTCTGGGAGGTTCCTGTTATTAAACAAGTTTATTTTTCTTTCAACTATCCTAGCAGTAGTAGAAAACTGGATAGAAAAGTAGAAGGCTCCCTCCCCACCCTCCGCTCCTTCCCTGCCAGAGGCAGGTACGGAAAAAGATTGAAGAAAATACCTTGAGAGAGAGAGAGAGAGTTACAAGGAAGGAGTTACAAGGAAAAGAAGTACCTCAAAAGGCCTTGCGGCCCATACCGAGGAGGTACCAATGGCAACGGGTGCCACGGAAAATTTTCTACACACTCAAAGAGTGTGCAAAATTTGGTCTAACCTTTTCTTGAACTGATCCACAGAGGAACTGTTCACAACTTCCGAAGGTAACCTGTTCCATGTGTCACAGATCTTATACGTAACGTAATTCCCACACACACTAGTCCTAAACCGTTTCAAATCCAACTTCCAACCATTGTTGCGAGTTGGGTTATCATTTAAACAAACATACTTCTAAAATCGACATCGTTGAACCCTCGTAAGAGCTTGAAAACCTCGATCAGTTGACCGCGCAGCCTCCGAGTTTCAAGCGAAAACAAGTTCAGGGCGCGTAACCGTCGATTGTAGCCCATATGCCTAACGGAAGGGATCAACTTTGTGGCCCTCGCCTGCACTCGCTCCAGCCTCTCAATATCTTTCCTGAGGGTGGGCGACCAGAACTGCACAGCATACTCCAGGTACGGCCCGAACAAGGGAATTGTACAGTGAGAGCACAATCACCTTGTTCCGAAACTGAAATTGCCTCTGATATAACCCAATAGTTTCTGGGCTTTCTTTTCCACCTCTACACACTGTTTCGTAAACTTAAGGTCGCTGCTAATTAGCACACCCAAGTCCTTTTCTAAATCAGTCACCTCGATATTACTGCCCAACATCGAGTAGGCCGACTTGGGATTGGCGTAGCCAATGTGCATCACTTTGCATTTACCCAAGTTAAACGGCATTTGCCATTTTTCGGACCATTCTCCTATCCTACCTTGGTCCGCACGCAGTTCCTCGATCGCTTCGGGCGTCCCAACATTGGCCCCAAGCTTGGTGTCATCAGCGAATTTGGCGATCGACGACTGACGATGCCACCGTCGATATCATTTATGTAAATGGTAAACAACAGTGGCCCCAAAACGGAACCCTGAGGAACCCCACTAGTGACCGAGGCCCAACCCGAACTAGCCCTTTAATTACCACCCTCTGCCGCCTATTCCTCAGCCAGTTTTCAATCCACCTACCTATTTCCCACCGATACCCAGCGCGCGCACTTTCGCCATTAGCCGGCGGTGAGGTACCTTATCAAAGGCTTTCTGAAAGTCGAGATAAAGTATATCAATCGCCCTACTCTTATCGTACTCACTCAACATGACGTGGAAAAACTCGAGCAAGTGGTGAGACACGACCTATGCCGTCTAAACCCATGTTGGGAGTCCCCAAGCAGCTTGTAGGAATCCAAATGGTCAACGATTCTATCAGCTATTATCCTTTCTAATAATTTACCTACAATGAAGTGAGACTAATAGGACGATAGTTCCCTGGACTTTCGTGATCCCCTTTCTTAAAGATAGGGGTCACGTTGGCCTCCCTCCAGTCACCAGGCACCTGGCCCATCACCAGCGATTTGTGAAGACTGTAGCCAGGGGGGAGCCACCTGGTCGCGCACTTCTCGCAAAACACTGGGAGAAACTGGTCTGGCCCAGGAGCCTTAAACGCGTCAGTTTGTCTATTCTATGAGCAACGACTGTCGCGGTACATCTAACACTATCCAGGCCAGCACCTTCGTGCCTCACAGCTGGCTCGGGGATGACGCGGGTATCCTCCCTGGTGAACACTCCCGCAAAGTACTCATTAAGCACATTAGCGAGGTCCGCGTCGGAGGTCCGCAGAACGCCGCTTCCGTCCTTTAAAGGACCTATCATGCTTCTATGGGCTTTCTACTATTAACAAAACTGAAGAACTCCTTAGGGTTCCCCTTGCAGAGGCTTGCCACCCGTAGTTCTTCGTTACGTTTCGCTAGCCTAACCTTCGCCTTCACTTCCCTACACAGGCGGACATACGCTAAAGTGTTCTCATGGGAACGATTGGCCTTCGCCCTCCTATACGCTACTTTCCTATTTCGGATAGCCGAGGCGATGTCACGATTGAACCACTTAGGCTGCGTTGAAGCAGGGGTGACCGGTTTTGAGGGTATGGCAGCAGACTGCAGCACCATAAACTCGTCCCGGAATGCACTCCACACTCCCTCAACATCGCCGCCGACCTCTAACCCCATATCTCCTACGCTATCCCTGAGGCTAACAAAGTTCGCCCGCCGGAGATCGAGCTTACTGCCTCTCGAGTTACTACGCTTCACCCGAGGGACGCACACACGGACAGAGAGAGAGAGAGAGAGAGAGAGAGAGAGAGAGAGAGAGAGAGAGAGAGAGAGAGAGAGAGAGAGAGAGAGAGAGAGAGAGAGAGAGATAAAAACTTATTTTAAATAAGTTTTGTAACAACTTCGGAAACTAATTGCCAAATGACACAATTTAAAGCTCCTGACTCCTGACTCTTTCCAAAACATTTTTATTGAAACTGCGAAAGCTGCGACTCATAAAACATTCGCCAGACTTTCAAACTATATTTTCTTTTCGTCGTACAAACCTAGTATTACATGGGTACATGGCAAACTTTCCATGCTATATTTTAATTTTCGGCACTTTACTGTATATATAAAGGCCTCTGCCTTTTTCTCACGAGTAACTCGCTTCCATATTAACCATTGGCTGTTATTCTACCTGCAACCAAAAAAATAGGTCCTAAAACAAGACCAATTTGAACATTTGTTTTAGTTCTATAATGTATTACTTTTGTAAATTTAATTTAAAATAAACTCTCCATTAGACCGAACTTATGGGATACCTATATATATATATATATATATATATATATATATATATATATAAACCTTACCTTACAAAGGTTTCGTGCGATGATTTCTCATTTCGCGAAAGTCAAGCTTGTCGCCCCTCCTCTCGAGTTCTCGAGTTGGCCTGGTGAAGTAGTGAGTTGGGTTCTTGCGCTCTCCATCTCACATAGCCAGGTACGCCCGGCTCATCGGGGATTGTTCTGAGCCAGGCGTCTAATCTTCATTTGAAGATTTCCACTGCAACTCCCTTCGTGTTTCTTAGGTCTTTGGGCAACTGATTAAACAGTTTTGGTCCTCTCACTACAAACTATTTTCTTTCAGGGTTAAGGATGTTCCCTGTCTCGCCTTCAATTTGGTAATACGACACAGTCTACCGTTTCTACTTTCCACCGTTGTTTGGGGAGTTATTAGGTTCAGAGTAAGATTAGGGACTAGTTTCTCCATTATTTTCCAAGTATAAATAATGGTGTATCTCTCTCTTCTCCTTTCCAGTGAATATAGGTCTAGTTCGTGTAACCTTTCCCAGTAATTTAGTTCTTTGCACCCGTTGATCTGGCTGTGAAGCTTCTCTGGATCCCTTCCAGCTGTCTAATGTCTTCTTTTTTATATGGGCATGTTAGGACCGAGCAGTATTCCAATTTGGGTATTATCAGGGTTTTCAGTAGAGGAATCATTACATTCCTATCCCTTCGTTTAAAGGTTCTCAATGTCTGACCCGTTATTCTCTTTGCTCTGTTTACTGGTATCTTATTTTGTGTTTCAAATTTCGCATCAGCTGTCATTACAACCCCTAAATAGTTTGCTCTGGAATTTCTCTGAATTTCCTGTCCATTTGGGGTATAATATTCCATGGATTTTAGGTCCTCTCGTTTCCGTACCGTAATAGCTGAAATTTCTCGGTGTTAAACTTCATATTGTTGTCTTCCGTCCACTTGTAGATTCTGTTTATGTCGGTTTGTAGAGAACTTATGTCTTCTAAGTTATGTCTTCTGGATTTCTTATTTTTCTACTGATCTTTGTGTCATCCGGAAATGTTACTGTGTTGTCTCTGGTAACGTCCTCATCTATGTCAGTTAGCATGATTATGAAGGGTAGTGGAGCTAATACTGTTCCTAGTGGTACTGAGCTGAGGACCTCTGATCCTGATGAAGATACTCCTTGTACTGTAACGACTTGCCTCCGCTCACTAAGGAAATTATATATCCATTTCCCTACTTTTCCTGTTATTCCCATATATTTCAGTTTACTGTATGTATTATGATTCCATGGTCACATTTGTCGAACGCTTTAGCAGTCTGTGTACAGTACATCATAGTTTTCATTACTTTCAAGTGAATCAATAATAATGTTGTAGTGTTCCATTAATTGTGATAGGCATGATCTGCCTGACCGAAACCCGTGTTGGTTATCGTTGAATTTTTTCTGAGTTTCCAAAAAGTCATAGATTTTCTGTCTAACTATTCTTTCAAATATTTTAGTGAGATGGGATGTAAGCGATACTGGCCTATAGTTTTTGGCTTCGGATCGATGATCTCCTTTATATATTGGGACTATGTTCGCGCTCTTCAGGATGCCCGGTATTTCTCCCGTGTCTAATGATCGTCTCCATATCCAGTATAGGGGCTCAGCGATTGCATTCTTGCAGTTTTTGATCAGTGTGGCATTCCATTTATCCGGTCCTGCCGGTGAGTGTGTTTTTAGTTTCCCTATGGCTTGTGTAATATCATCCGTCGTAAAGTCGAAATCCGTTATACTTTCCCCTTGTGGTTCTTCTTCAAAGAACGCGTTTCTATCGCATATCAATTTGTCAGTTTTTGGGATACTGAAAGATGATTCGTACTGAGCTCTTAATATTTCAGATACTTCTGTTAGATCATCCGATAAAGCACTGTTCTAATTTTTTAAAGGTCCGATAGGCGCATGGGTTTTCGACTTTCTTTTTGCGAAATTATAGAAGTATCATACTTTGAGTTAGCCTTTATCGCTTCTATAGCGTCGTCGTCGTCTTTTTCTGTATGCTTCTCGATTAGTTCCTGTATGACGACATCGATACTTTGCAGTTTATTATTTAATATTTTTCTGATGATGTTATCTTTACAATTACTTAATTTTGCAGTCTCTTTTTCTCTTTCGAACCTGCTTCTCTCTCGTCTTTGTTGTATCTTTGGGACATGTTTTTCCACAATTTCTAACATCTCCTCCGTTGTTTTGGTCTCGAAAATGGTTTTCCCAATCTATTACTTCCATGCTGGATGTCACATCTTCCCAGTTTATAGCTTTGGAGTGAAAATTAAAAATTTCGAATTTGCTTCTCTCTGTTGTGTGTGTTCTTTCCTTTCCTGTTGCCTTTATATTAGTTATTTCAAATGTGGTCCGATATCATAGTTGGGGATATTTCTACATTATCAATTAGATTACTGTTGTTTGTGAATACCAAATCTAGGCAGTTGTTTTTTCTTGTGTTTTCTGTTATTTCTTGCGTTAACTCTTTCATACCTGATTTTCGTTTACTTTTCATGCCACAAAAAAACAGTTATATCTCCAGAATGACTAAAATCTCATAAAAATTGATGCTCTCATTTGCGCCCATACGGCATGAAAGGGTTAACATAAATTCATCAGCTAGAGCTAGTAGCATTTTTACCTGCTCCTGGTCTTCTCGTGTGCCCCCCTTGTCCTGGTGTATACATATATTTTTTTTTTTCTACCCTTTTATATTTCATGAATGGGAAATTAAAATCACCACAGAGAAAAATATTTGGGGTTGGAGAGTGTAGATCTTTTACCAAGTTTCTTATCTCTGTAATGGAATCTGAAAATTTGGAGGTTAGCGTGTTTGGGAGTCTGTACATTACAAATGGCAGCAAAAATTGAAAAATTAAATATGGTACTACACATTCTACGTAGTTGTTTGAGGTACTTATAGCCATTTCTGCTATGTGCCTTTCGCGTGTGTAAATAGCACATCCTCCTTTACGTCTCATGTTCTGTCGGCTCGAAGGATGTTTATAGTTGTCAATTTGTATCTTTTTTTTTGTCAATACAGGACTCACAATTTTCAGTTCGCCTGGCAGTCCTTTAGATGAGTTTCCGTGAGGCATGCAAAGTCTGCTCCGGCTTCTTGCACGAGTCCTTTCAGATATACAACTTTGTTCGTGGAATGGTTTAATTTAAGGCCTTATATGTTGGCTAGGATTATTTTTATTTTGTTTTTCTTTCTTTTTCGCATACAGGTGGTTCCGATTTGTGTGCGTGCGTGTTCGATTCCCGGGCGGTTCGCCTCATTTTTCATTATTCGTTATCTCTCCTCCTCGTGTGCAGAAACGTTCCTTAACACTTATGTCGTTTCTATTCATTTATATACTGCGCGGTCATTGCAGTTATATGCGCATATTCACGATTTGCGAGGGTGCCCTCTCAGGGTATTGGTTTCTGCCCTATGTGGGAGAATTTCGATTGTGATTGAGTGAGGTCCGTAGCATATATATATATATATATATATATATATATATATATATATATAATCGTATTGAAAAAATAGTGGCTCACCCTGTATATTGATCTTACTGCTGAGGCCGCTTGTTGTGCCCATGCCTTTACTCTTTCAAACGCTGGCTTTGAATCTATATTCAACGGCCCAGGAGTAGAGGTACAGTCTCACAACTGGAGGGAGGTATCAGAATATGGTGCTCAATTTAAAGGCGGTCAAAGTCAGCAACTGATACTTTCAGATGACAATCAGTTTCTCCATAAATAATTAATTTTCCTAATTTTTACACAAATAATTAATTTATTTTCTTTTTTATTTCAGACCATCATTCTGCTATGGTTGGTGAACAAGTTATAATATAATGAAATACTCTTTGGAAGATGAAGCATTGATATTGAACTTGCGTAAGGAAAAACACTGGGGTGCAAAACGAATGAAGAAAGAGTTTCCAAATAAACGATGGACGATACCTGGACTTCAATATCTCAAAGAAAATCGATATCACAGGGTCGACCAAACGAAAAGAAGGCAGTGGAAGGCCAAAAACATCACGTACTGAGGAAAATATTGACACGGTTTCATCCGTGATATGCAGTCAAGAACAACGTCCCACCACCACAACAAGTCCGTTAGAGAAATTTCAAAAACTACTGGTATTTCTCGCTCTAGTGTTCGTCGTATAGTAAAAGATGATCTGGGTGTTAAATGTTTTAAAAGATTCGAAGTTCATAAGCTTTCTGCATCAAATAAGCAAGCAAGAGTTGAAAAATCTCGTGCTCTGTTAGATCGATTCCGAGAAGTGTCGAAAATATGGTTCAGCGACGAGATCATCTTCACGGTTGCTTCAACAATAAACACACAAAATGACCAAGTTTATGGAAGACAGGACAAAAATCTATCAGTCTAGATCGACTTTGCAGGGAACGTCCGCATTTTTCTCAAAAAGTCATGATTTCCATCTTTATTTCAAAGTTACGGAAGTCAGAGATTGTTTTTGTTAATCAAAATGCCAAAATCACTGCTGCTTATTACCAAGAAAAAATCCTTGATGCGGTACTGCCGTCGATGAGGGAGAAGTCAAGGTTGCAAGCGTGCATTGATAACTGAGGAGGGCACATTCCGCATAATCTTGGGCTTAATTAGGTAACTGTATAGAAAGTTTTTCTACCCGTGTCTGTATAACAGACAATTACAAAATAATGGTTACAGTTACCAAAAATCCAACTTCACAAGATAGACCATGAAATTCTATACTATACAGCAGGGCCGGATTTAGGAGTGGGTAAAGTGGGAAGCTGCCTATGGGCCTCCACATCTTGGGGGCCTCCACATATTGACAAGCCATTATCAAAATAGAAAAAACCCGAAACTAGAAAAACCCGATAGATGATCAACAAAAAAAAACGCGCATCCAATACCACTGTAGTACATAAACTTTTACCAATTACTATTTGTTGTGTACTGATTATTATTTTGTTTTTATTACTCTTTTAGGCCTACTCTCACTATAATGGAATACCCGAGTAACCCGAGGCTTTCATTTTTTGCAGAAATGAGTGGAATGGACAGACACAAGAGTGCACGATGTTTTGAAAGTGTATGTATGTTAATTATATTATGAATCTTATGGATGACTTCAATTATGTCTTCCCCTAAGGTAGGGGGGCCTCCACACGTCTAAATCCGGCTCTGCTATACAGGACACGTATATTGATTGTACAAATAACATTTGATAAAGGTAAAATGATATTGTTCAAAATCAGGCTAATAGTTGTTTTTGGCCCATCCAATATATATATATATATAATATATATATATATATTATATATATAATATATATATATAATATATATATATATATATATATTATATATATATATATATATATATATATTAAAAACACTGAAGTAAAATGCGCAGCGCGAGAATGGTTTCATTCCCGCGTCGCAGAGGGACGTCCCGAGTATGGTAGGTTAACATTTCACCATCCAGGATCCTACCCGAAAAAAAAAAAACCTCCTTTGAAGTATGGTTTTCGAGGGAAACTCTATTTTGTGCTTTCAGCAGAAAATGCACATTTCCCGCTCAAAAGGAACACTTAAAAGGATTTTTTTGTTTATTTTTGTTTCCCGGATGGTGTAGTGGTAAGGTACAGTACTCAGGACGTTGTTCTGTGACGCGGGGACGAAACCACCTATGCGCTGCGCATTGTGCCTCAGTCTGAGTGTTAAAATCAATCAACAGTTATTGTAGTTTCCTGGTTATATATTTATATGGTCCCTGACCAGCCATGCGTGGGCAGGGAAGATATCAAAAACCAATTCTCTCCTCCACCAAATCCCGCCAATGAGACGTGATGCTGCAGAGGGGACGACCGCAGGTCGATCCTGAACCGTTGTTCAAAACCATCATAAGTTAATATAATCATACATGAAAACCGGGAATAAAGTGAAGTGTCTCACCATCTAATTTATTACGTTCACAAACGTTTCGGGATCATGTCCCATCATCAGTGCAGAAAATTACCCAGAAAGTGAATAAATTAAAATTAAAATTAAAATTGACAAAAATACCCTCATAACTTGAAGATAGTTCTAACCAATCAGAGTACACTCGGGGTCACCACTTTTTAAATTTAAAGATCACTGTGCGCTGTGCGCAGGTACGCAATCGTCCATTGTCTATTTATTCAGTTGTGCGTGCAAGAACGTATCGTACGCAAGTTCAAGACAGTTCACGATGCAATCACATTTCTCTCGCAACACATTGGACGATCTACTCGTACAAACGAGCTTCCGCGTAGACCCTATCCGTTGCCTATACGTGATCAGGTGTTGCAGTGCGATAAAACTTTTAACACGAACAATTTTAAAGTTTTAATCTCCGTAAATGACATTTCAGATTTATGTATTTATACATCTCTCTACATTTATAAGCTTAAACTTTCCTAAAATATTAATTAGTTAATCTGCACCACTTCATAAAGTATATTAATTGTATCGTTGTCAAATTTAAATTTTAAATCGTACATTTTATTGGTAATTTTCTGCAATGATGATGGGACATGATCTCGAAACGTTCGTAAATGTAATAAATTAGACGAGACACTTTACTCGAATATACCGGGCTACGTCGTAGCCATTGTCGTAACACAGCTTCCCGTTGATCAGCGAAGTTAAGCGACATTGGGTCTGGGTTGTAGTTGGGTGGGAGACCGTCCTCCTCATTATTATTATTACCCGAATATAAATATGAAAACAGACTGAAGTTGAAATTTCCCATATAGTACAGGGTGTCCGAGAATTATCTGTACAATTTTTGGCTGTTATTAAAAGTCAACCATGAAGTGTAGAAATTCCAGTGTTGTCCCATTTTACAGAGAATCTCATTAAGTTTTTTCTGATACCAAGTTTTGACAAGTTTTTTAGAAATTCCAGTGTGTCCGAAAATTATCTGTACAATTTTATCTTTTAATAAAATTCTTGATAACACGTAAAATTCTTAAACAAGATTATTTAGAATCTGTATTTTCAAAAGTTTCTTTTATTAAAGTAACGTTGTTACAAACATTCGATATGTGCACCATCAGTGATTCGCAAAACATCCAATCGATAATCCAAATGTTGCCATGTACGCTGCAGCATATCCACATCAATTCGCTCAATAGCAGCTGTGATTCTTGCTTTTAAATCATCAATGTCTGTCACCCGCGTACAAAAAAGAAAAAACTTGTCAAAACTTGTTATCAGAAAAAACTTAAGAGTTTCTCTGTAGAATGGGACAACACTGGAATTTCTACACTTCATGGTTGGCTTTTAATAAGAGCCAAAAATTGTACAGATAATTCTCGGACACCCGGTATATATATATATATATATATATTATATATATATATTATATATATATATATATATTATATATAATATATATATAGGGTAGCAATCGGAAGATCCTGGGTTCAATTCCCGGGCGG
>JAJOZX010004298.1:172500-252500 GCA_023014485.1 Bathynomus jamesi
TTCTTAAATTTTAAGGAAATATCAGGTACCCAGCTCGTACACAACAAAGTCCTTTCCATGTTTCTGAATGATATTTATTGGTGAAAAAATACTGAACGCAAAGGACAGGACGTTTTGAATCAACAGTACACAAATTATATTTAGTCTGTATTTATGTATTTATTTAATGTGCATACTTCAACCCTGTATTTACAAGTAATCTAAGGCTTATGCGTTACCCTGCATATTTATATATGTACATATATTTATGATATAAATCTGTGTAATTCATGTTTTATATTAAAATTATATCAGTTAATAATAAATTATATAATTTTTTAAGTTATATCAATTTAGTTATACAATTTAATTATAAATTGTGCAAAAAATAAATTACAAAAATGAAGTTTTCTCCGAGGAAAAAATAGTATAATATCAAATACATTATAATATAATGTAGGGCTATACAGGGTGATCGTAAAAGGTGTCTCCAGAAATAACTCTTTACATACAAATTTTTGGGGACATCCATAAAAAGATTTCAAATACACAGAAATTCTAAGTCAAATAGCGCAATGGAATGCATTAGACAGCTCAGGAGAGTTCAAATTCTCAATAGGAATTATAAGAGGGAAATACTTTCCCAAATTTTCTGAGTATTACAATGATGAAGAAAGAAATACTCAATCGAAGGAAGAAAATAATTATATTACGTTCGTCACATAGTGCTCCTTGTCGCGTTTGCATTTGCTACCCGAGTTAGCCAAAAGTTGGCAGGGGCCTCTCTCTGTTGCGGTCTTTTTCTTAAGTGAAGAAGTACAAACTGGTGTGCAATTGTTATTACATAAACGTTTTCCCGAAATCCAAAAAATACCACGTTTAGTGTAGTATTTCCTTTGAGTTTGCCAACTTCTTCGCGTGTCACCAACTTCAGAAGCTGTCTTGCAGTTACACGTTTTCCCCTTTCTCTCAGTATGATAGCCCAAACTATGACTTCTCTGGCATTCCCTACCCCAATAATTTACCAAGAAACGTTGCTCGTAAAGCAGTCAGAAGTAATTTTATGGTGGTGTTAGACAGACACGTTACCTAGCACAGAACTACATTTTGGGTCACCCTGTCATTCCGTAGTTACAAATGTACCTGAACGAATCTATGTAAATATCTTGGTCTATGTACTTATAATACATGATAGAACTGGGAGGTATTAATATCTAATCGCATGTAATATACCGATAATATAGGATTAATTACTAATGTGAAGATCTATTTCTATATTTCTGCATGCATTTCACTTTTTCACTTATTTTAATTATTCCACTGGACTACGTTCTGACCAGTATAGTAACACCGCTTCCAGTCGATCAGTGGTGTTAAGCGGCATTGGGTCTGCATAGTAGTTGGATGGCGGATCGTCCTTCGTGTCTAGGTTTTGTAGTAACCGTGATTTGGATTGCACGTAGAGTTTTTGGTCCTCTCCGTCACATGACGTTAGATGTTGTGAAGGAAGTTAAACAACCCCATCATTACACATTGATTATTCCACTTTTTAATTACCGTAATATGGGGTGATTTTAGCTCAAGGGGTGATACTGACACTTCTTTAAAAAACAACTGGGTTTATGCATTTTGTGCAAAAAAGAAAAAGCACTCGGTTTTTTAATCTATAGAATTTTGACTCTTTTTGTCTAAACACTTTTTTTTCTATCTTCCTTAACTTAGGAGTTAGGTTGTGGCCAATTGTCAACAGAAAAACTGGTGTTTTTCTGCTAACAATTGTCATAACTCTTAAGTTAAGGAACACAGAAAAAATTGTTTATACAAAGTCAAAATTCCATTGATTAAAAGTGAGGAGTGCGCTTTTTCCCCGAAACTTTTTGTACAAAATGCATAAAACCAGTTTTTTTTTTTTTTAAGAGGTGCTAATGTCACCCCTTGAGCCAGTCACCCCATATTACGGTATGTAAAATTACAAATATTTACCTTGTATAACAATTGCCTAAGGCCAATTTTCATCCGAATTCAAACTTTAGGTCAATACCCTTAAAATTTTATTCTCTCTTTTTGTACAGCAAGTTTTTCAGGTCAAAAACTTCACAATTTAATTTGCGAAGCTGCTTTTTTTTAAATTTTTAAACAATCTTTGTTTGATGGCGTTGTTTAATTTTCCTCGTACCATTTAAGGTCATGTGACGGAGGGGACCTACAATTTAACGTGGGATCCGAACCAAGTTTACTACATAACGTGGACACGAAGGACGATCTCCCATCCAACTACTATCCCGACCCAATGTCGCTTAACTGCTTTGATTGACGGGAAGTGGTGTTACGACATTAGCCATGACGTAGTCATCAACCCAAGCAGAAGTTAATTAGCTTTTACTCCTTCACTCGTAAATCTTCCCGTCCAAAATAGACTATAAAATAATCCGACAAATCTCTCGTATAACAGACACGCGGAGAGCGTCTAGTCAGAAACCTTTCAAGTATTAACTTCTGGCGAATAAATTTGAAGAATTACCAGACTTATCTTTCAACTCTTCATTGCAGGTAATTTACACGTCGCTCCAATATACCTCTTTTCCGTGAAAAATTTGGTTATTTACTAAAATATTAAATTTACTCGTTAAATTTAACCTTAAATTAAAATTAGAAGTGCAACAGTGTCACCATTCGACCATGTTTTGATGAATTAGTACTCGCATGCATGACTTGCTGCTCAAATCCAACTTGTTACAGTCTGTTCTCCTGCCGAAGCCATCTTCATTTCCGGTTTTGCCCTTCACCAGAAATCTTCGACATTTTCACCGATAATTTCATCACGAAACTGCTACAAGTGTGATACCCAGGTGTGCGCGCGTATTATATATATATATATATGATATATATATATATATATATATATAATATATATATATATATATATATATATATATATATATATATATATATATACACACACACTTTTCCGTTCTATGAGCACTATTGAAATGAGAAATTAATATTTTTTAAACTTATTTTAACTTTATTAATAACACAGGTCAACAAAAAAACTTTTTTTTTCGTTGCCAAGGAAATTCGTACGAATTTAGGGTATTTTGGGGTTGCTGAATTCCAAAATGAAAGTAGTTTTTCCGATTTGGCTCTAGTTCTTGAGATAATGAATACCCTCAATTAATAGGAAACGTAACCATAACGCGTGCATATGGGAAACTACCGGAACATTCTAGATGGTGAGACTGAATAAAATGCCATTATGTATTTCATGTGTTTACTTTTGTATGATTTGAGACAATTTCAATGCGATTTGTAAGTAGGCTCCGCCTGAACATTAAATTTGTTGCATTTTTACGTGTTTCAATAGGGGTACCAATTATCTCATAAATTAGAGCCAATCTAGCAAAACCGATGTCATATTCGGAATCAGCACCACAAAGTTACCCCAAAATCACTCTAATATGATTGGCAATAAAATGAGTGTTGACCAGTGTAATTAATCAGTACATTTTGAATAGGAGAAATTTAATTTATTTAATTTAACAGCTATGAACAAAAAAATATTTGTAGTTTCTTCAAAAATTTTACGATTTATTACATTACATTAGTCATACCTAACCTAACTTAACCTAACGTCGTTGGTGCCCATAGAATGGAAAAACCCATATTATATATATATATATATTATATATATATATATATATATATATATATATATATATATATATATATTATATATATACACACTTTTTTAATTTCCAAATTTACCAAATTTAGAAATAAAAACTCCTTTGATGGCAAGGGTGTTAGGGGAAGGCGTGGCCCTTCTTCCAATTAAAAACATTTGTTTCAGTTAAAAGAAACCAGATAGCTTTGAACAATGAAAATATATACAAAGCTTTTCAGCGACCATTGAGCAACAAAACTTTTATTTGTTATTCTGTAGACAATCATCAACCTCGATATAATAACCACTATTGTAATTGATAAACATGCGTGACTTCGAGGTATGGTCTGTTATCTTCGTTATGTCTGGTTCGTCTGTTCCGTACTTTTCGTATCCCCAACCAAAAATTTGGTGGAGGCATACTTGATTACGTTTGTTCGTCCCACTTTCGTGACCGCGCTATAACTTTTGAACCACTCAACATAAATTGATGAAACTTCACGCACACACGCATTATCACGAGACTCGTCACGAGCGAGAAAATCGCTACATCAACGGTCAAGGTCACAAATGGAGGTCAGTACCGTAAATTTTGAACGAAAATTTTTTTTTTTATATGGTACGAATGTACGATCATCATTTCTGGACTGCAAATTAACATGCATAAAATGATAATTTTCTGTATTTTTCTTTATGCATGTTAATTTGAAGTTCATATATGATAACCGTACCATATAAAAAAAGTTATAGTATCCTTATTAAAGGAAAGAGGAAGGACTCCGGTTATATCTTACAAATGTCATACTTAAATTATTAGTGGATGAAATGATTTTACTGCTTTTCTAAAAACAAAAGACGGTTAAGATTTATGGCGCCTTCTTGGTAAACTGACAATAGGACCGGTTAACAAACATAAGTGAAAGTACGCTCAGCGTAGTCAAAGACGGTGTAAACAAAAAGATTATTTGAGCCTTAAAATATAGTTATAAAGCCTAAAAGCTAACTTAAATAATGATAAATTTGGGAAATTTGTTTAGGAAACGGGTGCCAAGAAATGCCCTCGACCAACAATTGATTGGGTGTCAGGGGAGGAAAAAATTGCAAGGTTGTGGAAAAAACGCTGCTCAAACATTCTTAATAGTGTAGGAAGGTTTAATCTTATTGTAGGTTGCAACGGAACGCCCTTGGGAGGGAACAGGGAGAATACATGGACTTCCTTCCTGAAATTAAGAGTCTGATTAAACAGCTAGAGAGGTTCTTTTCAGAGTGTAAATGACCTATAGAATGAGCATTTAAAGTATGCCAATGACGCGGTCAGTCTGCATATATCACTTGCTCTTCTCAGCCATGTTTGCTCACAGTTATATTCCTGCAGGCTTCACGTTATATACAGTATCTTGCAGCTGTCAAAAATAAATATAGGGGACATTCTATCCACTAATAGTTACTTATAGGTCAATTACTGTTGACTCCCGCTTCTCAAAACTACTTGGGGAAACTTTTGCTACGCCGATTAAAAGATTATATTATTTATGGATATCTAATCAGTTTGGTTTTAAAAGGTCCCATTCAACTGACCTGTGTATATATGTAAGGGATATAGATATAAACAACACAAAATTTTACTTAAAAATTAGAGGACAGGGAGCTTGTGCTAAAGCAATCATGGTTATAAGGAAATTCAGATTCTGTACAAGTGAAGCTAAAGGCTCTTTTTCGTACTTTCTGCACTCGTATACGGTATATACATTTATGATTATACACCTATGATTAGGGTTGTCTAACAAATTTATGAATGGATCACTTACTTCCGCGCGGCCTCCTTTTCACAACAGAGCAATAAGGTTTCTGTGCGCGATTATAGATGGGCAAACTATTTTCGAATGGTAGGATATTGTTGCCAGATATGCAAAAGGTTTGCCATATGTCGGTACAAAACATTCTCCAGCTACAGCCATACAAATATTTGTTAACCACAATGTTTCGAGTCTCTCCCGGAGGTAATAAAACGTGCTCAATACAGTCCAGTGCAAAGAATTAGAAAATCAGCCAACCCAATTATCCATGCTTTTCATTAGTCCTGCCATACCATCTAAACTACGAACTTTATGGTATGAAAACATAGCTCCACTTAAAATTGGCATTGCTCTTTTTCATAACTTGTATTTCATTTTTTTTTTCATTTTTTTTTTTCAGCTATAATGGGCAATTGGTCTGGCAATAAATCTTTTCATTTCGTTAAAAAAAAAAATAAATAAAAAAAAAAAAAAAATATATATATATATATATATACACCTTACCTTATGAACCTTATGTTGTTTCGTGTGTTGGTCTCTCTTCACACGGAGGTCAAGCTGGTGGCCCCGCCTATAGGTCTGGCCTGGTGGAGGAGCGAGTTACTGTCTTGCGCTCTCCACCGTACATAGCCAGGCACGCCCGGCTCATCTGGTACTGTCCTGAGCCAGGCATCCAGTCTTTTCTTGAAGACTTCAACTTTGACCCCCGTTACGTTTCTGAGGTCCTTAGGAAGCTGGTTGTAAAGTCTTGGCCCCCTGACAACCAAGCTATTTTCCTTCAGGGTTGAGGAGGTCCCTTGTCGTGCTTTTAATTTGGGAACACTACACATTCTGCCTTTCCTATTTTCCAGTGTTGTTTGAATGGTAATTGGGTTTAGTTTTAGGTTTGGTACCAGTTTTTCGATCATTTTCCATATGTAGATTATGATGTACCTCTCTTCTTCTTCTTTCCAGTGAGTACAGATTTAGTTTACGTAGTCTTTCCCAGTAGTTGAGTTCTTTGCAGCCATCAATCTTGGCTGTGAAATGCCTTTGCGTTTCTTCTAGTTTATTAGTTTCTTCCTTTTTATATTGGGACGTCAAAACTGAGCAGTATTCAAGTTTTGGTATAATCAGTGTTTTTAGCAGGGGAATCATTACTGTCCTGTCCCTTCTCTTGAACGTTCTTAGAACCTGTCCGGCGACTCTTTTTGCTTTATTTATCGCTATCTGATTTTGTGTTTCGAATTTCGCATCATCTGTCATTATTATCCCGAGATCAATCGCTTTCATGCTTCTCTGAATTTCCTGTCTATCTGGAGCATAATATGCAGTCTATTTAAGTTCTTCTTTTCTACCATATCTCAAGAGCTGAAATTTCTCGGCGTTGAATGACATGATGTTGTCTTCTGACCATTTGTATATTTTGTTCGTGTCCCTCTGCAAGGCCTCCACGTCATGTACATCGCTGATTTTTCTGCTGATCTTTGTATCGTCTGCAAAGGATGTTACTATACTATTGCTGTTTACTCCGCTGTCTAGGTCTGTTAGCATGATAATGAACAGGAGTGGGGCCAGTACTGTCCCTTGTGGTACTGAGCTGCGTACTTCCGATTCTGATGATGATATACCTTGAATTTTGACGACCTGCAGACGATCACTAAGGAAGTTGTAGATCCATTTTCCCACTTTGCCTGTTATTCCCATGTCTTTAATTTTATGTCCTATTATACCATGGTCACATTTATCGAAAGCTTTAGCAAAATCTGTGTATATAACATCGTAGTTGTCATTGCCTTCCAATGCATCTAGGATATTGTTGTAGTGCTCTATTAGTTGTGATAGGCATGATCTACCTGATCGGAATCCATGCTGATTTTCGTTGAATCTTTCCCGTGTCTCCAGGAAATCATAAATTTTCTGTCTAACTATTCTTTCAAATACTTTGGTGAGGTGGGACGTCAATGACACTGGTCTATAGTTCTTTGCTTGAGATCTGTCCCCTCCTTTATATATAGGGACAATGTTTGCTCTTTTCAAGATATATATATATATAAAAGAGAGAGAGAGAGAGCCACTCTAGACTAGCCCAAGATGGGCGTAGAAAAGTTGGAAATAATGAAAAAAAGAACACGGAAAACTTATCCCATGCTTACACTTATCGACGTGTAAAGCTTTCACACGGGAATAGTAGTAAAAGTAAAGTATAGAGCAGACGAGGCTCTTTCCCTCTTCCGCTGCTGACAAAGTAGTGGTGAAAAGATTTATAAGAAAGTAAGAAAAGTACAGTAGAGGGAACAACTTCAGAGTTCATTCACACCATGCGTACACTTATCTCGTTTACTCAGTTACGCATTAGAAGAGCGGTGAAAAAGGATAGCATGAATACTGAAACTACTTAATCTAATATAACCATGCATTTTTTTTAAGGAACTTTTTTATTTATTATATACAGGGTATACATAAAGTCAGGATCTATTTTTGTGAAATATTTATTTTTTTCTATTTTTCTTTTCAGAAGCCCTTAGAATGAATACAGAAGAGCGTGTGGCAATAGTAATTTGGCGAATCGAAGGAAAGAAATACAATGACATCAGAGAGAAGTTTAGAAGGAGATTTCATAAGCCGGGGCCAATAGACAAGACAATACGAAAATTGGTGGACAAATTTAAACGAACGGGATCTGTAAATGATGAAGCAAGATCAGGACGACCGTGTATGTCAGATCTTACCGTGAATGCAGTACCCGGAATTATCACTGAGGAGCCACGTACGTCCGTTCGTGCTGCATCACACAGACTCGGCCTCCCGACGTCATCTGTGCACAAAATTCTGAAAGTTAATTTGCGGAAGAAAAGCCATCATTTGCAGGTTTTACATGATTTACATGAGGAAGATTTCCCTCGACGAAGTGCTGTGTGTGCTGATCTCGTAGAACAAATCTGGAGTGATAATTTAATGGACAACATTCTCTTTAGTGATGAAGCCACTTTCCGTACGTGTGGAAAAGTAAATCGCCATAACTGTCGAATTTGGGCAGATGAAAGACCGAATGATTTCGTCCAAAATTGGGAAAGAGACTCACCTAAAGTTAATGTCTGGATGGGTTTAACAAAATCTAAGGTTTATGGTCCTTTTTTCTTTGCTGAAGCTACAGTTACGGGACTTATTTATCTGGACATGTTGCAGCAATTCCTTGAACCTCAGCTGATTGGGGATAGGATTGTTAGTACCGTCGTCTATCAACATGATGGTGCTCCTTGTCACTATGCCAAAATTGTTCAGGATTATCTAAATGGACGTTTTTCAAATCGCTGGATCGGACGCGGAAGCAACAAAAGACCTTGGCCAGCGAGATCACCAGATTTAACCCCTTTAGATTTCTTTGCATGGGGCTTTATCAAATCGCACGTCTATCAGACGAAGATTACGAGTCTTGAAAACTTACGTATACGTATACGAACTGCTGCAGATAACATAACCCCGCAAATGCTCCAGAATGTGTTTAGAAATGCTGCGGAACGATTTGAGCTGTGCAGGGATACTGATGGACGTCACGTCGAATCCTACTCTTACTCTTAATTATTTAATAAATGTTACCACTTTATCATTTTATGATTGAATTCCATATAATTTCAAAGTGCTTCACAAAAATAGATCCTGACTTTATGTACACCCTGTATAGTAAAAGTCATCATTTCATCGTTGCATCATAAATTTCTGCGTAGTCTGCCAAAACCACCGTACCGAAGATTTATCATGTAGTAATTTATATGGTGTCCTTCGCATAGGAATTCTAGATAGAGGAGGACTGCTCCAGAGGGCACCTCCGACTGGCTAGACCTACAATTTAAGAATTCACCAAGCATAATGGGGAATGATAATGTATATAATATGAAGAATTTTTTTCTTGCGAAATTTAATGTAAAATTTTTAAAACTAAAGTTTCACTCCAAGTAACTTCCCTGAAGACGAACGAGTAAGACTATTCGGAGGTTTTGACTCTCGAGAGATCTCATTAAGCTTCCCATCATCTGAGAACTCTCAGTGCTCTGACAGACCCGGCCAGCGGCTCATACTACATTTATTGCAAAAGGGAACATCGCTACTTCCATACAAAGCTGTACAAAAATTCTCTAGCCAGCTAAGTTAGATATTCTGCGATTTACCTAAAAAATACTAACATTCCTGCACTATAAACCCAAGTAGAGTCCCTGAAACTGAAAACATCTATTCGGAGGTTTTGGCTCCAGAGAGATCCCATCAAGCTTCTCTTCTCTACCAATGTGGTATCATCTAAGGACTCCTAGTGCCCTGAAACCAGACCCGACCAGCGTCTCCTACGACATTTATTGACAAAGGGAACATTAATACTTCTACTCTCTCTTAACTAGCTCTCCCTGAAGCAGCATCCTTTTAATAATGAAAATAAAAAGATATATATATATACTATATATATATATATATATATATATATATATATATATATTTAATAAAATTGTGACATGCATACATTTTTTACTTGATACAAAGATGCTTACTTTACTTACTTTATAAAGTGGCGTCTTTTCAAATAAATTGAGAAAGGAAATTGATCCTACTTATAGAAAGGAGAGAGAGAGAGAGAGAGAGAGAGAGAGAGAGAGAGAGAGAGAGAGAGAGAGAGAGAGAGAGAGTTACAAGGAAAAGAAGTACCTCAAAAGGCCTTGCGGCCCATACCGAGGAGGTACCAAGAGTTACAAGGAGTTACAAGGAAAAGTACCACCTCAAAAGGCCTTGCGGCCCATACCGAGGAGGTACCAATAGCAACGGGTGCCAGGGAAAATTTTGTAAAAGTTTATTTTTCTTTCAACTATCCTAGCAGTAGTAGAAAACTGGATAGAAAAGTAGAAGGCTCTCTCCCCACCCTCCGCTCCCTCCCTGCCAGAGGCAGGTACGGAAAAAGGTTGAAGAAAATACCTTGACCCTGGAAAAGTAGCCAAGGAAATTTTACAGGAAAGTGGAGAATATATAAATAGCTCTATATTTAGCTTGCTCACAGAGACACCGAGCAAGCGAACTCCTGCAGAGTTTTCTGAGGTTTTAATCTTAAACTATGAGTGTGTTCAGTACTTTGTCTAGCCTATTTTTAAACAGATTTACACTTTGACTGGAAACAACCTCTGAGGGAAGTTGGTTCCAGATATTAACTATTTTATAGGAAAAGAAATTTCCGCAGACTGAGGTCCTAAATGTCTTTACACACTCAAATAGTGTGCAAGATTTCGTCTAACCTTTTCTTGAACTGATCCACAGAGGAACTGTTCACAACTTCCGAAGGTAACCTGTTCCATGTGTCACAGATCTTATACGTAAAGTAATTCCCACACACACTAGTCCTAAACCGTTTCAAATCCAACTACCAACCATTGTTGCGAGTTGGGTTATCATTTAAACTAAACATACTTGTAAAATCGACATCGTTGAACCCGCGTAAGAGCTTGAAAACCTCGATCAGTTGACCGCGCAGCCTCCGAGTTTCAAGCGAAAACAAGTTCAGGGCGCGTAACCGTCGATTGTAGCCCATATGCCTAACGGAAGGGATTAACTTTGTGGCCCTCGCCTGCACTCGCTCCAGCCTCACAATATCTTTCCTGAGGGTGGGCGACCAGAACTGCACAGCATACTCCAGGTGCGGCCGAACAAGGGAATTGTACCGAGGAGGTACCAATAGCAACGGGTGCCAGGGAAAATTTTGTAAGTTTATTTTTCTTTCAACTATCCTAGCAGTAGTAGAAAACTGGATAGAAAAGTAGAAGGCTCTCTCCCCACCCTCCGCTCCCTCCCTGCCAGAGGCAGGTACGGAAAAAGGTTGAAGAAAATACCTTGACCCTGGAAAAGTAGCCAAGGAAATTTTACAGGAAAGTGGAGAATATATAAATAGCTCTATATTTAGCTTGCTCACAGAGAGCACCTGAGGGTGGGCGACCAGAACTGCACAGCATACTCCAGGTACGGCCGAACAAGGGAATTGTACAGTGAGACCACAATCTCCTTGTTCCGAAACTGAAATTGCCTCCTGATATAACCCAATAGTTTCTGGGCTTTCTTTTCCACCTCTACACACTGTTTCGTAAACTTAAGGTCGCTGCTAATTAGCACACCCAAGTCCTTTTCTAAATCAGTCACCTCGATATTACTGACCAACATCGAGTAGTCCGACTTGGGATTGGCGTAGCCAATGTGCATCACTTTGCATTTACCCAAGTTAAACGGCATTTGCCATTTTTCGGACCACTCTCCTATCCTACCTAGGTCCGCACGCAGTTCCTCGATCGCTTCGGGCGTCCCAACATTGGCCCCAAGCTTGGTGTCATCAGCGAATTTGGCGATCCGACTGACGATGCCACCGTCGATATCATTTATGTAAATGGTAAACAACAGTGGCCCCAAAACGGAACCCTGAGGAACCCCACTAATGACCGAGGCCCAACCCGAACTAGCCCCTTTAATTACCACCCTCTGCCGCCTATTCCTCAGAGAGAGAGAGAGAGAGAGAGAGAGAGAGAGAGAGAGAGAGAGAGAGAGAGAGAGAATTTGATTTTCTTTTTCAAAAAGAGAAAAACAAGAGAGAAACGAAGGAAAACCAAGTTTAGTTCAAACTTGAACCTCTTAAAATATCATATTGAGAACAAATACGAATAAATAAATATACAAGAATAAATAAATTACGTTATACAGGGTGACGTAGTATAAATCTTAATTTTTTTTTTTTTTTTTTTTAACTGAAAAAGCAGTTTTTATTTAAAAATAGTGGCACTCAAAGAACACAAAAGATCCACTCTCTGTGGCTCCTTTGACTTCTGCGCCAACCGATAGATATATATACTCGTACATATAATCTTCCACGACATATTTAAGATATATACACATACTTCTAATGGAAGTGCGCGCGCACGTATACATACAGAGTTACAGGCTAACAAAGACCCTAAGATCCACTCTCGACTAGCCCAAGAAGGAAGTAAAAGGGTTAGAAATAGCAATGAAAAAATGAACACACACACACGTGCGCATCTCTGCGTAAGCGTAAACACTTTTTTTTTAATCCATACATGGAGAAAACTAATTCGCGAAACCAAATTTAACCCAACTTTAGCGTCTCCGAACCGAAAAGTGCCTGGTAAATGTCTCGGACGCAAGTGAGGGCTCGAAGGGTGGTTTCTGTAAAGTCATTAATAGTGAAATACTCGTTAATCGAACCTAACTAAACCTTCACTAACCTAACTAACGTAACTTAACCTCATCAGGACCAACATCTTTTGTGTGACAGTGGAAACGTGTCGATTTTTATATAAATTTTATTTACAGTATTCATGCGGTTATCCGTGATTTAACCGTGAATCGGGTTAACCGTGGTTTATTAATTGTGACAATTTTGCACTTAGCCGTGATTATAACCGAGTTAACCGTGATTTGGCGCGGTATTTACATCCGGGGCTAGCCTCCCTATCCCAACGCGCCTCAGTCAGCGTCTCTCCAAACTTTGTAGAAGAGACACGTGCGCTTGTGGCTTCGCATATCTTTACGTTTTGTGGAGAGTACAAATTACTTATTTGTATATTATACTATAATAGAATAATACTATGTGGTGGCGCGCTAGATGGGAGGCCAGTCAGTGGTGGCGGGCAGCAGTGGCTGCACCACCCACCAGCGGGGTATACTGAACCTTGAAATCGGATTATCCATAACCATGAACCGCCTCTCAAATCACGGATAACTGAGTGAATATTGTAATAATGTTCCGAGGTACCAAGAATGTTGACGAAAAATACCGCACTGCATCTGTGAATTTTCACACACACAACCTCACTCGTAAACATTTGCCTACACACGCGCGTATAATAACCAAAAACCTTCGACAATAAAACGAAAATCAACCATTTGAGTTTATTTATTGTCAATGCCGTCATCGCATGTTCGTATAAAGCCATTTGGATTGATTAGCAAATAATCAACCATTTGTAGTCTGAAGAAATTCTTCAGAAATCATAAAATTTCCAAAACGCATAAAAAAAATTACCAACTGGTAATATTTCGTTTTTCATAGAATATTTTATCCTTTTGATGACAATAACAAAAATCTCGAAACCAAAACTCGGTTATTATAATCTGATTAGTAATTTTTTATACCCTTTAGTAATTTTGTAGGTGAACTTTTTTCCAACCTGTATTTTAGTGGTTATAATCAAGCGCTTTCAGTGTATGCTACAAAGGATAGTGTATATGATTTTATATTACGTTCTATTGTGAAAATAATT
Source organism: Bathynomus jamesi (assembly GCA_023014485.1). Taxonomy (NCBI): domain Eukaryota; kingdom Metazoa; phylum Arthropoda; class Malacostraca; order Isopoda; family Cirolanidae; genus Bathynomus; species Bathynomus jamesi. The sequence continues at coordinate 186,219 of JAJOZX010004298.1, forward strand.
ATTTGTTTACAACGAAAACAATGTAAATAATATTTTCCAAAAAAAATTATATATATATATATATATATATTTATTATCACTCTTAAAAGCTATCCGTTGAAGTACAATTGATTCTCTACTAAAAGGGACGGTTTCTTCGTGTTATTGATAGCAAATGGCGGAATATGAAGGAGTCTTCCGTTGAGGAGGAGGATCGTCCCGTTAACCGCGGCGTGAACAAATTACATCAGACGCGGCGAAGAAATATGCGCTAGCATCGTTTTTTTTTTTTTTTTTTTCACACGATCATATTTCAGATGATTTTTGTGGTGATTATATATAACCCGAGTATTTGGGCATTAGGTTTTCCTTACTTATACACCGTACATTTGACACGACAGATTTTCTTTACATTTGAAACGGCGCCACAGAATACAATTTTAGGTTCTCCAACAACAAACACCAAGAAAAAATGTACTGAAGGAGGAAAATATCTAAATAAAATGCTTCCAAATTTACTGAAAAAAATAACCTATACAATAAAAGTGTTTCAGCTTTTTAGTTGAAAAATAATAAATAGATTGGCAGATCTGATGTTTATCAGAAAGGATCGTACACTTTATAACACTGGAAATGTGTCCTGAAAGTTTTCTTGGTTAAATCAAAATATTTTTCTTTGTTGGATTTCAAATACTTTACATTTTTGTATAATTGAACTTTACGAAATAACACGGGATAAGTAATTCCTAAAATTGTTATACCTCGCCGACTTTTCGTTTATAGAAATGCAAAATTTATGTATAGCGAAGGTTTGTTAAACAAACAAGAACTTAATGGGAAAAAAGATTGGGTATGGAGAAATATTGGCCGTAGTTCTTTTCAGAACCCAAAAACCTTTTGACTAACGGGCAAAATAATAGAAAGTTTTCGGTAAAAAAAAAAAAATAAATAAATAAAAAAAAAGTTTGCCCCTTCACACCCAAGCAAAGACAAATTAAAACTTCGTAACCCAAGCAAAGACTAAAATTAAAACTTCGTAACCTAACCTAAAGGCGTATTCCAACGTTGCCTTATCTTAAGCTAAAAATGACATAACTCAACCTAACTGTACTAAATTTTTATTTAAAGTTTTTAGACATTCCCCCAAATTAAATTTTTATCGACACCATTTTGAAAAACTTTACTCTCATTTATTTTGTCATCGAAGTCCAAATTCTCGAAATATTAAAAACGAGAAAAAAAATTTCCTATACTATCTTTTAATTAATAATATAATTTTAAAGATGTACAGTCGGTTTCAAAAACAGCTTCGCAATTTTATTTCACGACTCGACAAGTGTAAAGTTTCTTGAAACGGAGCGTACACGAATTCACCTTATAGTCTCAAATTCCTGAGTTCATCGTTTCGTATGGCATGACGCTAATGATACAGCCGTCATCTTAACCAAATTGCATTATATGTCTATGTTGACAAGCGGTGGAAACCGTAAATTTACAGTTCCTCATCCCAAAATAATACCAATTAACTTTTTTTTTAATTTAATTTGGTCGAATAACAAATTTCAAACGATGAGACATTTTATTTAGCGATTTTGTATTAGCTCATTAAGGGCACATCTGAAATTATTAATTTATAAGTAATTTCAATTTGTTTTAGAATAATTATTAAAAAAAAAAAAGATGTAAGCGAGGTTTTAAATGCCAACGTATTAATTATATTATTTATATAATTATATCATTTATATGGTTGCTCATTTCAATAATTCCTCAATTCAATAATGAAAGCGAGTTTCATATTTGCAAAAGCTTTTTAGAGGTTTTCAATTAATTATAATTTTTAGAAATAATATACCTCGTATTATCAGAGTATAATTGAGCATTTATACGGGGTATTACGAAAGAAACTGCGCAGCGATTTCTCATTAATTTTCCAAGGTTATGATGGAGTTAGGTCGAACTTAAAAACGTCGTGTATATGAACGATGCACTCCCTCAAGACGAAATAAGAGATATTTCTCGTGTCATCCATAACACGCTGTCGGATGAAGTATAGGTCGTGTTTCGCAACATAATCCAAAGTGTTCAGCTGTGGTTGGAGGCGAAAGGAATTCAACAACGCTTTTCATTCATAACTCTCGCTTTTAATGAAGTCATTGTTTCATAATTACATTTTAATATTTATCATATTTAAAGTTATTTAGAAAATGCAATAAAATATGTAACTTTGAACGCGGTTTCTTTGGAATACTTCTGTACTCCCCTATATATATATATGTGGGTGTGCGCGCGCGCGTCACTCCACGTGTGGTATTTTACAAGACTAAAAAAATAGTATAAAGAATCTCCTAAATTATAGATTAACGAGTTCTGAATCCAATGATAAGGAGGAGGTTCAGCAATGTAATCTATATATAATACGATTTCCCCTTCATAATATAATTAATACGAGAAAAAGGATGTTGCACAGAGATCACAGAATCTGGCGCGAGTTGCCATTTCAGATGAATTCGGAAAGAAGGAGAAAGAAATTGCGTAACGTTTGTCTCGCTAGTTATCGAACGGAGAAAGGAAATGTCAAATGGTACGATGGGAAATGTCACGGGAAGCTTTCATTTCCACCAAATGGAAAGTTGCTAGATGGAGGGAAGGGTGTGTGTGTGTGTGTGTGTGTGTGTGTGTGTGTGTGTGTGTGTGTGTGTGTGTGTGTTATATATACGAGTATCTCAACATTAATACAGAAACAATACATTTTTCACTATTATTATTAAAATAATTTCAAGATGATATGGTTCATAACTGAGTATCAGATAATATTAATTACTTTATTAAGAGTATAATTCCATATTCATTCATCGACTTCGTACGAAGTCACAGAATTATATAATAAGATTCCACCCCCACCCACCCCCAAAAAAAGAAAAATTTACAATTCTTCTTGGCATTATTAGCTGAAAATTTTAGAAATTCTAGATGCTTCTTTTAGTTACGTATAAATTTAGAGTGCCTGAATTTGGCTTCCAATAAGCGACTTTTAGAATGCAAAGAATTTCTTGGCATTTATCTTCGCATTTATTTTATTCCTTTAAAACTGTGAAGTTTCGCAAGGGGAATATAAAGCGTGTTTACAGGAGGTATCCATTTTACTGTTTACCGGTATATAGTTTACAGTTTTATGTATATTGAATTACAGTTCAGTTTTTGTACTCCCCCGTGCAGATTGAATATCGTGTCTAACTTAGAAAGTTTACCTGAACCCTCTTTATTTTAAGCTTCCATGCTTAAGCATAATACTTTACTTTTTTTAATGCATGCCTAATTATTTATGGCTTTAGTTTCCAAGCTTTAAGCATAAAACTTTCTTTTTATTCATATCAAATTATCTGTGATTTCAGTATTCCATCAAGGGCCTCTTTATTTACGGTTAATAATTTGTAGTTTGTTTTCATCTTAGGCATAAGAGTTTACCCATACTTATGCCTAATTATGTGTAGTTTCACTTTTCATCTAAGGCATGAGAGTTTATTTTCTCGTTTAAACAAAACAGGTCGTACTTTCATTTGTTTCGCATTTAAGGTATAAGACTTAACTATCGATTCGGGCATAATAATTTGTAGTAGCGAACAAGGCCATGCATCCTTCCTTATTCAATTCCACCAAAGGGGAAACACACCATAAAACTTAATAAACGCACAAATCTGAATGTAGAAAACATTTTAGAAAATTTATGGACCGTGTAAAATACTTTAAAATACTTTCAAGCTATTAAATGGAATTATTTGCCAAACATTTCTGTTCGACATTTTTCCTTGTACAAAATGGCAATTTGCATACGCCTGAATTATTTTCTTTTTTTTTTTTTTCCTGTCCAACTTGGAAAGTACGTAAACAGAATTCTCTTTTATGAGAATTTAATTCGATGTCCTTTGTTTGAAGCAGACAAAAAGGTATGGAAATTTTATACTGCGCGAATTTTAGCTTTACCGTGTGCGCGCCATCTTTTATGTTTCGCGTTTCTCTTGTTTTACGTGGAGAAATAATTGCACCAGAGCTGGATTCATTATTATTATTATTATTATTATTATTATTATTATTACTGGTATCACAGAAATCAGTGTTAGTATAATTAAGTTCATTGATAAATATGTATACTGTATATTGTTTCATATATATAGCATAATATTTGTCTTTTTTACACACACGCAACCTCAAAACCGGCGTCACCTGGGTAGGATAAAGCAATGATAACTGCCATTTGTGACAAGGCTTTGATAGACAGACGCGTCAGATTAAAACGTCAACCGTACAAACGTATATGTATATAGGGTACCCAGTCCAAAAAGTCCCTGACAATTCTGTGTTTGGGTGCACACTTTCTCGAATTGCCAGGGACTTCCTGGACACCCTGTATATACAGGGTGGGCGGAAAGTAGCTCCCTATTTTGGATTGGTAAAAAAACACGTATATTATCCATTTATTTCAGAAGAAATAATATGAAAAGGTAGGCATACATGGTAGGTTTTCTCTAAAATTCAATGTGGGCTCCAACTCTTTCCACCAGCTTCTGGAGCCGCCCAGGAATGGCGTCCACTGACTTTAGCAGGAACTCCGGCGGGATGGAGGACATGACTTCCCGAATTTGGTCCTCCAGTTCTTCCAATATCCTCGGTTTGGTGCGGTAGACTTCTTCCTTTACCCACCCCCAAAGAAAGAAGTCGCACGGTGTCAAGTCGGGGCTCCTGGCTGGCCATTGATGTGGACCACGACGACCCATCCAACGCCCAGGGAATGGCATCCAGCCACTCACGGACAACAATGGCCAGCCAGGAGCCCCGACTTGACACCGTGCGACTTCTTTCTTTGGGGGTGGGTAAAGGAACAAGTCTACCGCACCAAACCGAGGACATTGGAAGAACTGGAGGACCGAATTCGGGAAGTCATGTCCTCCATCCCGCCGGAGTTCCTGCTAAAGTCAGTGGACGCCATTCCTGGGCGGCTCCAGAAGCTGGTGGAAAGAGTTGGAGCCCACATTGAATTTTAAAGAAAACCTACCATGTATGCCTACCTTTTCATATTATTTCTTCTGAAATAAATGGATAATATACGTATTTTTTTACCAATCCAAAATAGGGAACTACTTTCCGCCCACCCTGTATATATATATGATGATGATGATTGTACAGGGTGGCCCTAAATCCCAATCGGTTATAATTAAAGCGAAAATCAATCCAGCGGAGTTCACACTGACGTAATCGATTACTAAGGAAAGAATATTCGTCGACATGATTAGATTTTCCACTTTGAATAATTAATAAATATTTCTAAACTTATCATAAACGTTTTACTTTGTTGGATTTTTTTTGTATTTTAGTTTTAATTATAACCGAGTGAGACTTATGGACTGTAGACACCAATCGACCGGGGAAGTAGTCCTGGTGAGGGGGGGGGGGGGGGGGGGGACGTTAGCCAGGAGACTGAGTACCGGAACTCCCGTTTCTCCTGTAGCTGTCCTCTTTAGCTGATCTGTTTTCGTGTCTCGTCTAACTTGTGCGCAGTCCAACATGCTCTCAAACATACACTTCTCCCTCTACTCACGACAGATACATGCATCTTACACACTACACAATCTTTTCCTCCTCCTTTGTCGGCAGCATTTTCCCACGCCAAAGTGGGGTCGCTGTTCTTAATCCGCCTTCGCCACATCCGCCGCCAGATTTCCTCCCTCATATCACCCTCCATACACACTCTCCATCTCATCCTCGGCCTTCCCCTTCTTCTTCCACGTGGTTCCATCTCCATAACTCGTCGCCCAACATATTCGTCCTCTCTCCGCATGACATGTCCAAACCATCTAAGACTTCTCTCTTGAGCTTTCTTTGACACCTCTATTACTTTCGTCGTTCCACGAATAAATTGATTTCTAATTTTATCTCTTCTCGTAACCCCACACATCCATCTCAACATCCTCCTCATTTCTGCTACATCCATCCTTTTCCCCAGGTTTTTCCCAATAGGGCACGTTTCCGCACCATATAACATTGTAGACTTCACTACCGCCTTTGAATACCTTCTCTTTCAACTTCATTGATATTCTCTTATCACGCAGTACCCCAGACACCTTCCTCCAATTATTCCATCCTGATTGCACTCTATTATTCACTTCCCTTAGCAGCTCTCCACCTACGATCCCAAATATTTAAAACTTTCCACCTTCTTCACCTCATCTTGGAGTCGCACCTCATCACTCTGCCCCCGTCCCGCATTGTACTTCATGTACTCTGTCTTCGCACTACTAATCTTCAAACCTCGGTTTTCCAGTGCTGCCCTCCATCTTTCCAGTTTCCTCTCCACCTCCTGTCTGCACACAAAACCACATCGTCGGCAAAGAGCATTTTACACAATACCTCGATTATATGCTTTGCCTGTAACATACACATTAAGGGAGAACCTTAACACACCCGCCCCTGCCAGTCACCATTCCTTTAGAATGTTTCAGGGAGTTTGTGTTGCAAGGAGCAGCGGGCATTCTATTATATATTATATACACCTTGGCTTTAACCTTGGTTTTGCTTCTGCACGAACTGTTCATTCTGACGAAGGTCAAGCTAGATACTTCACCTTAGACCTACAGTTTAACGTGGAATCTGAACCACGCCCCACCAGCAGCACAGCGTCTTAACCACTCGGCCAGTGGTTCTCAACCTAGGGGTAGTGACTATTTTGTGGGGTAGTGACTATTTTGTGGGGTAGTGACTATTTTGTGGGGTAGTGACTATTTTGTGGGGTAGTGACATGCAATCCAGAAATTATAAAAAAATATCTAATGACTGGGGTAATGGGGCTGGATTAGAATTGGTTTTGGGTAATGATACAAAAAAGGTTGAGAACCACTGCACTAGGCTATCCAGGGTACCCATTTATCTATCAACCAATTTTTTTATTGTGCAGAAGGATGAACAACTGGGTTTTGCTGCGCGCCGTCGGCCGTCACCAAGTCTGGATCCTGGTGCCGATGGATTTGTAATCAGTGACACTAACCACACCACCGAAGCGCATTGTTATATATATACGAGGCGGTGCCACCCACTTGACCTTCGTGTGAAGAGATCAACGCACTGAACTGCTACGAGGCGGTGCCACCCGCTTGACCTTCGTGTGAAGAGATCAACGCACTGAACTGCTACGAGGCGGTGCCACCCGCTTGACCTTCGTGTGAAGAGATCAACGCACTGAACTGCTACGAGGCGGTGCCACCCGCTTGACCTTCGTGTGAAGAGATCAACGCACTGAACTGCTACGAGGCGGTGCCACCCGCTTGACCTTCGTGTGAAGAGATCAACGCACTGAACTGCTACGAGGCGGTGCCACCCGCTTGACCTTCGTGTGAAGAGATCAACGCACTGAACTGCTACGAGGCGGTGCCACCCGCTTGACCTTCGTGTGAAGAGATCAACGCACTGAACTGCTACGAGATGTGTATACACACACACACACACACATTTATGCGAGTTCGAACGATGGTTCAGGATCGACCTACAGCCTCTCTCTCTCTCTCTCTCTCTCTCTGGATACAGCCCTGTACACCGAACTCCGTAGCCTGCTAGGGGATAGGGTGTGTGTAGTTTAAGGAGACTTCAACTGTCGCGGCATAAAGTGGGAAGACAGGACTGCTGATGCTGAAGGGAGGAGGCTAGTTGACTTTGCAGATGAGAACTTCCTCACTCAGTGGGTCAATGAGACTACACGAGGCGAAAGCGTTCTAGACTTAGTATTCACAACCGAAGACAACCTCGTCACTGGCCTCACCGTTGACGAATTGTGAGAAGGGAGTGATCACGGTCTGATTAGGTTCCGTGCGCGCGTCCCTCGGGTGAAGCGTAGTAACTCGAGAGGCAGTAAGCTCTATCTAGGGCGGGCGGACTTTGTTAGCCTCCGGGATAGCGTAGGTGAGATGGGGGTTAGAGGTCGGCGGCGATGTTGAGGGAGTGTAGAGTGCATTCCGGGACGAGTTTATGGTGCTGCAGTCTGCTGCCATACCCTCAAAACAGGTCACCCCTGCTTCAACGCAGCCTAAGTGGTTCAGTCGTGACATCGCTTCGGCTATCCGAAATAGGAAAGTAGCGTATAGGAGGGCGAAGGCCAATCGTTCCCATGAGAACACTGAAGCGTATGTCCGCCTGTGTAGGGACGTGAAGGCGAAGGTTAGGCTAGCGAAACGTAACCAAGAACTACGGGTGGCAAGCCTCTGCAAGGGAAACCCTAAGGAGTACTTCAGTTATGTTAATAGTAGAAATCCCATTAAAGGACCGAAGCGGCGTTCTGCGGACCTCCGACGCGGACATCGCTAATGTGCTTAATGAGTACTTTGCGGGAGTGTTTACCAGGGAGGACACCCGCGTCATCCCCGAGCCAGGCGTCAAACACGAAGGTGCTGGCCTGGATAGTGTTCGATGTACCGCGACAGTCGTTGCCGATAGAATAGACAAACTGAGCGCGTTTAAGGCTCCTGGGCCAGACCAGTTTCTCCACGGGCCAGGTGCCTGGTGACTGGAGGGAAGCCAACGTGACCCCTATCTCTAAGAAAGGGGATCACGAAAGTCCAGGGAACTATCGTCCAATTAGTCTCACTTCAGTTGTAGGTAAATTACTAGAGGGGATAATAGCGGATAGGATCGTTGACCACCTGGATTCCGACAGGCTGCTTGGGGACTCCCAACATGGGTTTAGACGGCATAGGTCGTGTCTCACCAACTTGCTCGAGTTTTTCCACGTCATGTTGGGTGAGTATGATAAGAGTTGGGCGATTGATATACTTTATCTCGACTTTCAGAAAGCCTTTGATAAGGTACCTCACCGCAGGCTAATGGCGAAAGTCCGCGCGCTGGGTATCGGTGGGGAAGTAGGTAGGTGGATTGAAAACTGGCTGAAGAATAGGCGGCAGAGGGTTGTAATTAAAGGGGTTAGTTCGGGTTGAGCCTCGGTCACTAGTGGGGTTCCTCAGGGTTCCGTTTTGGGGCCGCTGTTGTTTATCATTTACATAAATGATACAGACGGTGGCATCGTCAGTCGGATCGCCAAATTCGCTGATGACACGAAGCTTGGGGCCAATGTTGGGACGCCGGAGGCGATCGAGCAACTGCGTGCGGACCTAGGTAGGATAGGAGTGGTCCGAAAAATGGCAAATGCCGTTTAACTTTGGTAAATGCAAGGTGATGCACATTGGCTACGCCAATCCCAAGTCGGACTACTCGATGTTGGGGAGTAATATCGAGGCGACTGATTTGGAAAAGGACTTGGGTGTGCTAATTAGCAGCGACCTTAAGTTTACCAAACAGTGCGTAGAGGTGGAAAAGAAAGCCCAGAAACTGTTGCGTTATATCAGGAGGCAATTTCAGTTTCGGAACAAGGAGATTGTGCTCTCTCTGTACAATTCCCTGGTTCGGCCGCACCTGGAGTATGCTGTGCAGTTCTGGTCGTCCACCCTCAGGAAAGATATTGAGAGTCTGGAGAGAGTGCAGGCGAGGGCCACAAAGTTAATCCCTTCCATTAGGCATATGGGCTACAATCGACGCTTACGCGCCCTGAACTTGTTTTCGCTGGAAACTAGGAGGCTGCGCGGTCAACTGATCGAGGTTTTCAAGCTCTTACGCGGGTTCAACGATGTCGATTTTAGAAGCATGTTTAGTTTAAATGATAACCCAACTCGCAACAATGGTTAGAAGTTGGATTTGAAACTCTTTAGGACTAGTGTATGTGGGAATTACTTTACGTATAAGATCTGTGACACGTGGAACAGGTTACCTTCAGAAGTTGTGAAGAGTTCCTCTGTGGATCACTTCAAGAAAAGGTTAAACCAAATCTTGCACACTATTTGAGGGTGTAGAAAATTTTCCCTGGCACCCGTTACCAATGGTACCTCCTCGGTATGGGTCGCAAGGCCTTTTGAGGTACTTCTTTTCCTTGTAACTCCTTGTAACACACACTCTCTCTCTCTTTCCACACACACACACACACACCACACTATATAAGGGGTCCCGCGTCTTAAGGTACCTAAGCGCCAAAATTAAAATTCGCCAGAAATCGCCTCCAAAGTTGAGAAATATTCTCGCAATAATATCTCTGTTATTAATTGAGCTAGAACGTTCATTTTTGGCTAAATTAGAGTTCTAAGTATGCTAATGAAGATGTTGATGACTTTTTGGAATAGATTTTCATATTTTATATAAATTTTTAATTTTTTGATTTTCTTATTATGCCGAACTTTGGGTGAACTTTTGGCTGGCGATAGAGGTGAAAAAAGTAGTTCGCTTCATAAGGTTTTCAACCATACTTCTAGTGTCGTAAGATCATTATAACCCAAACCACGCGATAGAGGAAGGGTGAAAATAGTGATATCCATCAAAAACACGTTTTTGCCCGTGGTGGCGCTTAGGTATCTTAAAACGCGCGACCCGTCATATATATAAACGAAAAGCATCGATTTTCTCAATAAAAAAATGTTATTTTTCAAGGCTTATTTAATATAAAATATTGACGAGAAGCAATCTTTTAAAGTTTGATCGTCGGGTCCTGTGTGATTTTTAGCAAGGGGAAATCTGTCGGCATCAGCTGACATCTGTCTGACATTTAAAGGTAAAAAAATAAAGCAGCATCATATATATATAAAATATAAAATATAAAATATATAATATATATATATATATATATATATATACAGACAGACAAATTTATATTTTATAAATCCTATTAGATGAAAGACATCGATCTATAGAAGACGCTAAATAGAAATTTCCCTTTTTTAACAAAAAAAAAAAAAAAAAAAAAAAAAAAAACGTTTTGTACATTCAAATATCTCATCGTAAAGAAAAGAAAAAGGTCGAAAAAAAGAAAAAAAAACTACAAAATTGAAGAAAAAAAACCCGGATATTCATAAAGGATAAATTCTAATTTCACCCTTATTTTAAATTTATATCTTGGATACAAAAAAAAATTATTACAAAAGAGCAAAGGAAATTAATTGGAAAATACCTATATATATATATATATATATATATATATATATATATATATATATATATATATATAATATTATATATATTATTAGTGGTGTAGCCCATTTCAATATGATAAAAATGTATCAGGAAAGACATGCATAGAGCGGGGAGTAAAGTAGGAAAGAATGAGATGAATTTCGCATCCGGATGCTGCGAAAGATGTTGAGGAAATTTATGGAAATTACCGACCATCCAAAAGTGGATTTGTGGATCATTCAGAAATTCTGCGAAGATAACCACTGATAAATGGCATATAGACGAAAAGTACTCCACGCGAAAAGAGCTTCGTGCGAAAAAAAACCGGTTTATACAGGGTGTTCCAAAAGAAGTTGCAGTAAATTACGCTCTTTACAACATTTTAATACCTTGTTTAGTTTATTATAATAAATCCCGATGCAGTAATTAAACAATGAAGAAATGAAAAAAAAAAAAACGTTTAAAGAGCTTTCTTTTGCCTCCAAGCGGAACTGGACACGTTGGTTCATGTTTGAAATGCCCTACATTTCATCCGACTGTACGATGTTTTGGATGAAACGAGAAATGCTTCATCCAACTTTACGGTCTGCTTTTAATTCGACCGGAGGGTATGCATTGCTCAAATACACGCCGTTTTTGAAGTTGGACCTACAGTAAATTTCATCGTAATCATGCAAGAAACTTTCTAAACTCTGTACACGTATTTTCGTTTGGAACACCTTACCTTTATACAGGGTGTCCCACAAGTCCAGTCTCATAGGAAAATTTATTTTAAATTAGATTTACAAAAGTAATACATTAAAACTAAAACAAATGTTCAAGTTAATGTCTTGTTTTTGGGACCTTTGGGGGGGGGGGGGGGGGGGGGGGGGCTGCAGGTAGAATAGCACAATGGCTAATATGAAAGCGAGTTATATTCTGAAGAAAAGGTGGAGACCTTTTCCTCAGGAGTGTGAAGCATGAAACCACACACACACACACACACAATTACGAACAATCTATGCCCACACACCTTTCTACCAAAACCTACAAAACAGTCACTTAACGAATGACAGATTCATAAATATACTTATAACGAGCTTTTTTACTACAGTGAAGGAACACCATCTAGCAATAAAAATGTGAATTTCCACTCCTCAAATCACTCAGAAACTATTGGATTTACTAACAATTTTAGCGGTTTTGCATATAATACAAGCAATTATAATTGAGTTTATCATAATTTTGCTATTGCATTTTCTTTAATATTTTGTGCTTATGGCTGACAATGAAGTGACAATAAGCTCTGCCTAGTATAACTAGGAGTACTTATGAAAGTTAGAGGTTTAGAGATTTTGCTCCGACAAGCTCCCAATATCGGGAACTCACCATGCTCAGTGTCAATCAGACTATTAAGCGACAAAGCAATTTGAAGCCTTACCAGGGTCTCCGAGAGAAGTCGAGTGGTTCCTCATGGACAGGAACTCTGCCGTCATATAAATCCTCTTGCCGGGTTTTCCACACCCCTTCTCTTGCAGTGTCCACGGTGTATGCATGAAAACAGGGTGCGGTGCCCCAACTGAAATCGAAGGGGAAGAGGTAGGGGCCGCTGATGTGGATAGAAGAGAGGGGCAGTGAGACCCACCCCAGGATTTCGGTACTAACACTGTAATGTGTCTGAAGTATGCTCGCCGGTGGGTGGCTCTGTAGAGCACGGAAGAGCCTCGTGTTAATGTTTCCTGAAAGAGAAAAAATAAGAGTCAGTTAATTATTAAATATAAAATTATACTACAATATTTCCCCCAAAACAATGAACTCCGAACGGAAACCTTGTTGGTACAGACACTATATGCGTGGCAATGATAGCGAGTGCACGAACAGCTCGCACTGAGTATATGGATGGAACAATGCTTTGTAAAACTCTGAAGCGTTTATTTTGCCCAAAACTTAATTCCTTTTATAAGTATATAACATGCTTGCCAACCCTACCAATTTGAAGCCTATTCTACCGAACAACATGCAAATAATAAGCACACCGGACAAAAAATTAGTCACCCCTCTCAGAATGTACCTAAGAACGTGTGACGGCGCCTCTGGCCTTGATAACCGCACGAATCCGGCGAGTTTAGTATGCGGAGGTACGCCTGCTGGTTCAAATTCATCGTCACTGGAACGAGAGGGCCCATTTCGTGGTACGAAAAACATCCCCAGAACATCACGGAACCACCTCCAGCCTGAACAACACCTTCGACGCATTCAGGATTAAAGGCTTCATTGGACCTGCGATGTACTCGTCGCCTCCCATCATTGGAGAACAAACAAAAACGGGACTCATCGGACCAAATTACACGTTTCCAATCTGCCGCAGTCCAGTTTTTGTGCCTCTGAGCCCATTTATAACGTGCCAATTTGTGACTTGCTGTTAATAGCGGCCTCTTCCGTGGTACCCTGCTCCAGATGTCCATCGCATGCAGTTCTCGTCGCAATGTCCGTTCGGAAATTGGTCGCTGGAGAACGTCATTGGTTTCTTGGAGCAATTGTTCTCTGGTTTGAAAACGATTTGCAGTTACTAGACGAGAAACATGGCGGCGGTCCCTATTGTCGAGAATTGTTTTCCGGCCACAGTTACGCCGTCGATTTTCAGTTGATTGCGAACTACACCACTCTTTGTAAACTCGCTGGACAGTACGCGTTGACACACCAACAAATTGGGCTACTTCAGACATTTTGTGTCCGTGGGCTCTGCCAAACACGATGGCTCCTTTTTGCCACTGAGTAACGTCTGCCTCACGACCCATTTTGCAGACTATATCCAACACACACTTTGTTCTTCACCACCTCACGAAACAGATCTGATCCTGTGTGCTACGTCACCGCTACTTGTCACTTACCAATGCTACATCAGCGCCCTCTGTGTGACCTTGAACTTCCTACTATCGGTGCTATTAGGGGTGACTAATTTTTTGTCCGGTGTGCTTATCAAACCTTTTATGCTCATAATGCACTAGAGGGGAGGGTATGCTACCAGACCCCCTGGCATTGATTACAAATTCTACCGCTTTTGCTTCTCAAAATGTTGGCAAGTATGATATAAATGTACAATTGTACAATAAATGTACATCTGACACGATGAGAATTCTCTCTCAAAAAAAAAAAAAAAATCTACGGATTTTGCTACAAGTATTTAAGTACATTAATATACATTCGTATATAATCATTTGAATAAACTAACTATATTATATGCAAATACCAGACAACCAATATAAGTAAAATGTTTCAATACGATTCTAGGAGATAAATTCACCTAAACTAAACTAATTTGCTTAATTGACTGCCTACAACACAAGAATTCCCCTTTAGCTGACGGGTAAACATTAATACCTATGTGGAATTAATCACAAAATTCAATACATTTAATGGGAAGAGTATCTGAATTTGTATTGTTTAAATTCAGTTTACTTAATTATTTATTCGTTTATATAAATGAGTGGAAATAAATAAGTTATTTAGTAATTAGCTTGGCTTTTCCAACCTGATATATATACACACACACACACATATTGAGGTTTCTTCAATGAAGGAAAAAATTAAAACCAGAAATTCCTTCTAACTGCCAAGTCGTCGTTAAACATCGCTCAGGCCAACTAATGCGACTCGTTACCCAATTAACTACGAGCTCTGGCAACGAAATATCTATATATCTATATATCTATATATATATCTAGAGAGAGAGAGAGAGAGAGAGAGAGAGAGAGAGAGAGAGAGAGAGAGAGAGAGGAGAGAGAGAGAGAAAATTTGACTTTAGCCACTCTCATTTGATTAACGATTACGGATCACTGAACACTCATCCATTTCGATTGAGCTTAAAACCAAAACTCGATGAAAATTTTTAATTTTTTTGTTTAAAACTCGTAAAGAAACCGGTATTTTTATTGGATATAGGACTTCATGAAAGCTGCGTGGGTATTGATCATGGCATTAAATCTCTATTTCTAAAGGTTTTAGAGTAACGGCAATATATATATATATATATATAATATTAAGAATATACAATTTTAAAAATTTTAAAATGCGAGCGTAAAATTCAATAATGGAGTGTATTCCTTTGTATTCAACCTCTACTCGTTACAGTTTTAATTTCAACTTGTATCGTGTTTATCAAATATCGAAAAGCTTTTTCTTTTTTTAGAGAATGTGAAGATATTTAATAACTATTTTCCAGCTATCCAATAATTAAATTCTTTCTTAAAAAACTTCTTAATAAAGTTTGCGAAGAAAAGAATTGATACTCAACACTGTATTGCAGGTCGGAAGATTTTTATAAACCTTTTCAACCTTCATCATTATTGCATACACATAGGCATACACGTGTGTGTGTATGTGTGTGCGCGTGCGCGTTTTACACACAGACCGTGCATGGAACAAGACGCTTTCCTGGGAAAACAATCCACAAGTTTGAATGAATAATGATAAATGTCATATACGAGTTTTTCTTTTTCATGATGGAAGCTGGTGACCCGTTATACACCACACGTTGGGCTTCCATCATGAAAAAGAAAAACTATAGTATTTGTCATTTACAATTTACTTATTCAGACTATAGCGGATTTAATTTTCCCAGAAGAGTTCCTTGTGCCATACACGGTCTGCATGTAAAATAAAATTTTCTCAGCGAACCATTCTCAGTTGTAATACACAAACACATACATACATACATACATACATACACATATTATATATATATATATATATATATATATATATATATATATATATATTATATACATACAGGGTGTCCCGTAAATATGGAACCATAGGGCAAAATGATAAAAACGGCAATAAAAACGCCGAAGAGACTTTTGGGGACTGTTTGTGAAATGAGCGAGGATGGTAGCGGCTGTGTCATCGTCGGTGGATGTCCTCGGAGGTCCACTACGTGGTTCATCTCCTATGGATCCCGTTTCCCTGAACTTTGCTACAAGTTTGCCGACACAGCTGTGTGTTATCGGCGCGCGGTCCGGATGCAATCTCTTAAATTCTTCAGCGACTTTTCTCCAACTCCGATTTCCTACGAACATAATTACCTGGATGCGTTCTTCCTTACTCAAAGACATCATGGGCACTTGGATAAACGGAAAAACATGAATTACTTATTTTGCCCTATGGTTCCAGACTTACGTGACACCCTGTATATATATCGGCAACAGACTTGTACACAGACGTGAAAAGTTATACAAAGTCTAGTAATTTAAACAATATCGTTTTTGCATATCCAATCCACGCAAGATGGCAGCTTGTTTTACAATGCAAACTAGTCATTCATAAGAGAACTAAAAATCTATAAAATTTAAAAACAAAATATGCACGCAGACGCGCGGACGCACGCGCACAGTTAATATTTATTCGTAGTGACCATGACGTAACACCGCTTCCCGTTAGATCAGCGAAGTTGAGCAAAGTTGTCTTTGTTCAGTAGTTGGATGGGTGGCCGTTTTCAGAGTTTAGATGATGTAGCGACTCTTAGAAGAAGGTCCGGATTCCGTGGAAAGCTGTAGGTCTGTTCCGTCACAAATCAGACGACTTTAGCTGTTAAGAAAGATGTTAAACCACCTCAAACTATATACAGGGTGGGCCGTAAGTTTCCATACATAGGAAAAATTAAACGTTTGTTTTATGTTTCAGATACCCTAAGAATATGCGTTTGACGAAAGAGCAACGAATTGAAATCATACTGATGGCTGGGTCGGGAAGCAGTCGCATGGTTGCAATGAACTTTAACAGACAACATGGAACGAACATCACACACGACACTGTGGCAAAACTTATTAACAAGTTTCAGAAAACTGGAAATGTTGCAGATCAACCGCGAAGTGGTCCAAGACGTACAGCCACCGATGAAGACACAACAGCTACGATACTTACAGCGCTTACACGGAGTCCCAGAAAAAGTACACGACGGTTGTCTGCAGAAAGTGGTGTCAGCAGATCGAGTATCAGGCGCATTTTGAAAGCAAACAAATGGCATCCATACAAATTGCATATGGCACAGCATTTGAGTGAAGACGACCCGGATAGACGGATGGAATTCTGTGAATGGGCATTAACCAAAGTGAACGAGGATGCAAACTTTTCAACTAAGATCTTGTTTACTGATGAAGCAAATTTTTACGTCAATGGAGAGGTTAATCGGCAAAACATACGTTACTGGAGTAATGCTAACCCTAACTGGCTGAGTCCGACGAAGATGCAAGGTGCCGGTAAAGTGATGGTGTGGGCCGGGATATGGGGTGACAGAATTATTGGACCAATTTTTGTCAGTGGAAATCTTAATGCCGAAAGGTATCTTAACATGTTGCAAGAAGAGATTTTCCCATCCCTGCTAAACGAGGAAGGTAACTTCCCAGTTTACTTCCAGCAAGATGGAGCTCCACCTCATTATGGTCTTCACGTGCGTCGGTATTTGGATCAGCAGCAGTTTCCGGATGCTTGGATTGGTCGGCGTGGTCCTGTGGAGTGGCCTCCCAGATCCCCAGATCTCACCCCCCTTGATTTCTATCTTTGGGGGCACTTGAAGGCCATGGTGTATCAGGAAAAGATACGAGACATAAATCATCTAAAGGAACGTATCACCAACGCCATTACAAGCATAACGTCAACTGTGCTAATGCGTGTTCATCAACAGTGGGGAACACGTATTGAAATGTGTTTCAAAACAATGGCAACCATGTAGAGCATATTATATAAATAAAAATGGTTGTCCATAAAAAAATGTTTATTTTTCCTATGTATGGAAACTTACGGCCCACCCTGTGTGTATATATATATATATATATATATAGTAGTTTGTTACGGTCTGATTTATAACAATTATAAAACAAACATCAAATATATTATGTAATACTTATTTTGTACTTAAAATCTTACATTATAAAATTTACTGAAAAAAATGTACAAACAATAATGATTAGTTCGTGAATAACTTCTCGCTTTATTTCATATAACGATTAAGTTCATTACCTAAATGGTGAATAAATAAATTTTTACTATTGTCTAAAGTAGTTGTGTATTTCATTCTTTCATCATTGTTTACAATTTAATGATGTATCCCCCATTGCCCAATTAATATAAATAAATAAATAAATGAGAGAGAGAGAGAGAGAGAGGAGAGAGAGAGAGAGAGAGAGAGAGAGAGAGAGAGAGAGAGAGAGAGAGAGAGAGAGAGAGAGAGAGAGAGAGAGAGTAGTAGTAGTACCTCAAAAGGCCTTTCGGCCGATACCGAGGAGGTACCAATGGCAACGGGTGTCACGGAAAATTTTCTACACCCTCAAATAGTATGCAAGATTTGGTCTAACCTTTTCTTGAAATGATCCACAGAGGAACTGTTCACAACTTCTGAAGGTAACCTGTTCCATGTGTCACAGATCTTGTACGTAAAGTAATTCCCACACACACTAGTCCTAAACCGTTTCAAATAAATCCAACTTCCAACCATTGTTGCGAATTGGGTTATCATTTAAACTAAACACGCTTCTAAAATCGACATCGTTGAACCCGCGCAAGAGCTTTAAAACCTCGATGAGTTGACCCCGCAGCCTCCGAGTTTCCAGCGGAAACAAGTTCAGGGCGCGTAAGCGTCAATTGTAGCCCATATGCCTAACGGAAGGGATTAACTTTGTGGTCCTCGCCTGCACTCGCTCCAGCCTCTCAATATCTTTCCTGAGGGTGGGCGACCAGCAGTAGCAGATTATAATGGGGGCAAAGGGGGCATTTGCCCATGACCCCAGATGCTGACCGGCCCCAAGAAACTATGTAAATGCCATAGTCTACCGTTGAAATAATTGGTCGACCGTGAGGAAAAAGAAAATTCTAGATTTCGCTTCTACAAAACCTAGTTTAGTATCCCATTTATGTGAACAAAGTATACGTTTTCTGTAATCACATCTTTGTTTCGTTTTCTGTTGATCGATCCCAGTCAGTTGATCACATCACTCATGTGTGATGTATCAGGTAAAGAATTGTTTTTCTAATGACACCGGCCCGAAAATATTCATTGCCCCCGGCCCTAACAATGCTTAATCCGGCCCTGGGGACCAGAACTGCACTGCATACTGAAGGTGCGGCCGAACCAGGGAATTGTACAGAGAGCACAATCTCCTTGTTCCGAAACTGAAATTGTCTCCTGATATAACCCAACAGCTTCTGGGCTTTTTGTTCCACTTCTACGCAGTTTCGTAAACTTAAGGTCGCTGCTAATTAGCACACCCAAGTCCTTTTCCAAATCAGTCGCCTCGATATCGTTCCCCGACTTGGGATTGGCGTAGCCAATGTGCGTCACCTTGATTTACCCAAGTTAAACGGCATTTGCCATTTTCAGGACCACTCTCCTGTCCTACCTAGGTCCGCACGCAGTTGCTCAATCACTTCGGGCGTCCCAACATTGGCCCCAAGCTTCGTGTCATCAGCGAATTTGGCGATCCGACTGACGATGCCACCGTCGATATCATTTATGTAAATGATAAACAGTGGCCCCAAAACGGAACCCTGAGGAACCCCACTAGTGACCGAGGCCCAACCCGAACTAACCCCTTTAATTACAACCCTCTGCCGCCTATTCTTTAGCCAGTTTTCAATCCACCTACCTACTTCCCCACCGATACGCAGCGCGCGCACTTTCGCCATTAGCCGGCGGTGAGGTACCTTATCAAAGGCTTTCTGAAAGTCGAGATAAAGTACATCAATCGCCCTACTCTTATACTCGCTCAACATGACGTCGAAAAATTCGAGCAAGTTGGTGAGACACGATCTATGCCGTCTAAACCCATGTTGGGAGTCCCCAAGCAGCTTGTAGGAATCCAAATGGTCAACGATCCTATCCGCTATTATCCCCTCTAATAATTTACCTACAGTGAAGTGAGACTAATGGAACGATAGTTCCCTGGACTTTCGTGATCCCCTTTCTTAAAGATAGGGGTCACGTTGGCTTCCCTCCAGTCACCAGGCACCTGGCCCGTCTCCAGCGATTTGTTGAAGACTGTAGCCTCCCCACCTGGTCGCGCACCTCCCGCAACACTCTGGGGAGAAACTGGTCTGGCCCAGGAGCCTTAAACACGCTCAGTTTGTCTATTCTATCGGCAACGACTGTCGCGGTACATCGAACACTATTTAGGCCAGCACCTTCGTGCCTGACGCCTGGCTCTGGGATGACGCGGGTGTCCTCCCTGGTGAACACTCCCGCAAAGTACTCATTAAGCACATTAGCGATGTCCGCGTCGGAGGTCCACAGGCTTTCTACAATTAACATAACTGAACTCCTTAGGGTTCCCCTTGCAGAGGCTTGCCACCCGTAGTTCTTCGTTACGTTTCGTTAGCCTAACCTTCGCCTTCACTTCCCTACACAGGCGCACATACGCTTCAGTGTTCTCATGGGAACGATTGGCCTTCGCCCTCCTATACGCTACTTTCCTATTTCGGATAGCCGAAGCGATGTCACGACTGAACCACTTAAGCTGCGTTGAAGCAGGGGTGACCGGTTTTGAGGGTATGGCAGCAGACTGCAGCACCATAAACTCGTCCGGGAATGCACTTCACACTCCCTCAACATCGCCGCCGACCTCTAACCCCATCTCACCTACGCTATCCCTGAGGCTAACAAAGTCCACCCGCCGTAGATCGAGCTTACTGCCTCTCGAGTTACTACGCTTCACCCGAGGGACGCACACACGGAACCTAATCAGACCGTGATCACCCCCGCCCAACGATTCGTCAACGGTGAGGCCAGTGACGAGGTTGTCTTCTGTTGTGAATACTAAATTTCAAAGCTGGGCACAAACCGTTAATCCGTTAATCGTTAATTAACGAAGTTAACTTTTTCGTTAACGATTTAACTTTTAAGTTAACTTTGAAAATCATTATCGGACTAATTAACTTCCGTTACATTTAACTTCCGTTAACTCAAGTCCGTTAACCCAAAAAATTCATAAATAAACGTTTAAAAGTTTCTATTATTTTCAGTGCTGAGCAGGTGCGCAATTAATCCGCCACTGTTAATAGTGATGAACGAATTTCCATTTCCGCAGTGCAAAATCAGGCGATATATTTGTTTCCGTCGCCACAATTTGTGTCTTACCAAATATGGTAGTTATTTATGGCATTGGTTTGAGCAAAACATGGTCGACTGTAAAATCAGGAGGAAAGATTTGCCATTTGAGTTGAATGTTTCAACTTCTTTCAAGAAATATCACGAGCATTTTAAGGCACTTTCAATAATATATATGTAACAATTACAACAAATAACTACATTCGTTTCATTTGCAGTCTGTCTCTTGCGCAACATGTTTGTGCTAGTGAATATTTAAAAATAATCGTTGTCAAGTAAGTCATGTATATTTATAATATGTCTGAGAGTACCTTATTAGTAGTCTCCTTGATACATTTCAAGAACCATAAAACTGATCAGGTAAGATTTCAATTCTCATGTCACTTTGATGACATAAATTAAGTCAATTGATGTCTTAAAATGGGAGCGTTTTCACCTTAGCCCTTTATGTCCTGGAGGTACTTCTAGGTACCACATCTTTAAAATCTCCATAATTATTTTTCTACCCGGTTGATCCTGCCGCTCATGCATCTCATGGACAAAATGGAGAAAGAGAAGAAGAGGGAAAATTAAATTATATATATATTGTGTTTTTCATTTTTTTTATAATAAAAGTTAACGTTAACGGTTTATCGGTAACTTCCGTTACATGTTTAACGGATTAACGGTTAATGAAGTTAACTTTTTGGTTAACGGATTAGCGGTTAACGAAGTTAACTTTTTGGTTAACGGTGCCCACCACTGTACTAAATCTAGAACGCTTTCGCCTCATGTAGGCTCATTGACCCACTGAGTGAGGAAGTTCTCATCAGCAAAGTCAACTAGCCTCCTCCCTTCAGCACCAGCAGTCCTGTCTCCCCACTTTATGCCGCGACAGTTGAAGTCTCCTAAAACTACACACACCCTATCCCCTAGCAGGCTACTGAGTTCGGTGTACAGGGATGTATCCTCCTCGAGGAGGAGATGGTGAGGTCTGTACACCAAGATTAACCTATAGTTCGTCCCTCTCACGTTCAGATCGACGCCAAGCAGCTCCCGTTCCGACCGGAACTGGCAGTCAAACCGGACTCAACGTGTCCCTCACGTATATTAGTACCCCACCCCCCTCCCGACGGGTGCGGTCTTTGCAAAACATTCTATACCCGAGAATTTAGAACTCCCCAACGTAGTCCCTACGATCAGTATGAATCCAGGACTCGGTGATAGCAACGATATCCTGATGCTAAGAGTGCCCGTAGCTCGCAAAACTTATTCCTAATCGACCTAGCATTAAAAAGCATTGCACGGAAAGAGAGAGAGAGAGAGAGAGAGAGAGAGAGAGAGAGAAATTGCATTTTGGTGGATGGAAGTGGTAATATATTGTGAAACTGGAAACTAGTAGGGCTCGAACCCGCGTCGTAAGTATCAGAAGGCATGGTCTTTACTTATCGAGCCATCCCGGACCCTAAAAACAGACCGTTCAAAGTCGAAGTTTTAGCAGCGTTTGAATATGTTCATCTGTATTCTGCCTATCCAACGAAATGCGGTTATTGCACTAAAAGCATTATTGCAACTGCGAGCAACCCGAGTCCAACAATGTTCCTCCCTGGTAGAAATGAATGCTGCCCTTGCTCTAACCACTCTGCAAGAGTTACACGACTGACGAAGCAGCCGCTTTAACAATGGTTCTTTTTCACATTAACGGAGTAATCTCAATCAGCTTATGCGGATATATTGCCCCCTTAACTAAGGGAGTTTCTCATTCCTAGCGGTACGTTGGACACAAAAGAGTAATGAAGTTATTCTAATTAAGCCCTTTATTTTGAACCAAGATAACACTTATAATAAACTTAAAATATTGTAATGGACACATTGAATAAATTATGACAAATTAAAAAAAAAAATACAGGGTGTAACAAAAGTCCTCATTCATAGGATATTTATTTTATTGAAGTAAATGTCGAACTGCGTGCCAGGAAGGTGTTTATACATTCGAGAACAAATTTCCTAATTTTGACCCATTCCGCGTGAATTCGATAAAGTAAATATCCCATGGACATGGACTTTTGTTACGCCCAAACAAATTTCTGGTAAACAATTCGAACATTTAATTCAATAAATATGCTACGAGCAAGGACTTTTGTTACACCCTGTATGCACTAATACCAGTCTGTCCCTTCAATAACCGTAGCCTAGTTTATCTACAAAATAGTACCTACGTTAGCTTTGATGGTCGACCGAATGGGGGACGGTCCCAAACAACGATGGGAAATGCGTCGTAGCAAAGACGCCACGTTTATCCAGGCAATTTAAAACACTCCAAAAGTGGAAGTATGGGTAAATCGACATTATTATCCGAACAGGGCAAGGGTGTGGGGTCGGGTAGATCACCTGCCAGGCTCATTGATCGTTTCAAACAACACCCGATACTGGCAGTCTCCAAAATTTCAAAATTCAAATGAAAAATTTCAATTAAATAATTTAAATCTCCAAAACTTAAAAATTTCAAGCGTCTTAATGTTATTAAAGGTTTTAACTTTATAAACTTCTTAAATTTTAAACTCTTATTTGTCATTAAACCTTTTTTAATAATTTTAACGTCAACTCAAACCCTTCTGACGTGGACATTCAACCTTAACTTTCAACGTCGTAAACTTTTCAGTTTTAAATACTTTATAACGTTAGAAATTTTCGACTTCAGGCCTGCAGACCCTTAAACTAGTAAAATACACCCAGTAATTATTTCCACATTAGACAACGTTCAGTCCAATGTTTGGAATTCAGATAAGCCGGCTACAAATGGCGCCTATTACTTTTCCCAATTGCACGACGCATACTTGCCAACTCTACCTATTTAACCCTTTGAGGACCACGGGACATATGTCCCAGCGAATTAATAATATAAATTGTACAATGATGCAACGTTTCTACAAATAGATCTAAATGTTTATATAGGTATCGTTTAGTTGTTGAAAAATTAACCCCAAAATGAGTCATTTAAGTGACTATAGTTACTAACACATCTAATTGTGAATACCAATAACACCTAAACGTTTAAGTTCAAAGAAACGTATACCGGTCGTCAAAGGGTTAAAGGCTATTCTACCGTCAACATGCATATATCAAACCTTTTATGCTCAGAATGCACTAGAGTGCACCATTTAAGATTAGATCTTAAAAAATTTTCCCGGATTACAAATCCTACCGCCTTTGCTTTTCAAAATGCTGGCAAGTATACATGACGTCACGTATTGGTTGGTTTACGCAACTCGTAACCAACACAATGACCCGACCCCTCAGTGAGTCAACCTAGCATTCACAATACTCCGTTACACCACCTTAGAAAACATCGCGTTCTCACAAAAGACATTTACCTCCCAAGAGTTACCCCAAATCGTACATATTTAGTCAATGCACGCATCAACTTTGCAGGAAACTTTCTCAGTGTTAAAATTACTTTGAAGCAGTTTGCAAATCTATAACAAAACCACAACTTCCGCAATAACTTATAAGAAAGACCCAACTCCATGAAACATTTTGAGAGAACGCGATGTTCTTCAAAGTAGCATTTTTATCAGGAGTGATTCCTGCAGAGGAGAGCACCCCTCCTGCAGAGTGATGAGGGTAAGGGTAGCATTCTATTCTCGTGTGCCAGGCGAGAGCTCTGTTAGGCTGCGATTGCCTGCAGTCACAACAGTGCTTTTAGAGCAATAACCGCGCATTATACGATAGACGAAATACAACAGATTATATTCAAACACTGCTAAGACTTTAACGACTTTGAGCATCTTTTAGAGTCGAAGATAGGGCTCGATAAGTAAATACAGCACCTTCTGATACCTCACGACATGGGTTGTTTAAGCCCTAGTGTTTTTCATTTATGTGATATACTGTAATTTCCAAGCTCTTATTTTGGAAAATGCGATTCTCTCTATCTGCGCGCACACACACACACAATATATATATATATTACTTAACAGAATCCATCGATTAATCTGTCAGCACGTATTAAATTTTACAGCCTCCTTTTTCCTTTTGAAAGGATCAAATCCTTTTACCGACATGTAAAATATTATTTGTATATATATATATATATATATATATATATATATATATATATTAGTGATGGACCGGATATCCGCATCCGCATCATTTTTAACATCCGCATCCGCACTTCTGACTGCGGATGTTATGCGGATATTACCCCTAATAAATTATGCAATTTACAATTAAATTAGCTTATAAAGTAGCTTATGAGGCCCAGTCATGCACATTTCATGTAAAGTATTAATTATTAATGAACAAACAAATATATAAACCTCAAAATATAAATAGCTGGTAACACAGAAAATTGAATGAAACTTGTTTCATTGAATTTTCTGTGGCTGAAACTCTTGAGAAAGTTATTATTTTTATCATAATGAAAACATTAATATTAATTTTAATTATTATGCATTGCCTGCCATAATAGTAATATCACGAAATTTGAAAAATTGTCATATATGTTCATAATTATATATTATATTGATAGATTAAATATCCGCATCCGCAGATATGAAATTAAAAATCAGCATCCGCAAATGTTGAAAAACTGACATCCGGTCCACCACTAATATATATATATATATATATATATATATATATATATATATATATATATATATATATATATATATATATATAGGGTGTCTCAAAAGTCACTATTTTGAAAAATAATGGGAATTACGAAAAACTGGTTTAAGACATGAAAAATATATTTATTTCAAAGTAAGTGCCACAAAGAATTAGTGCTATTTATTTATCTGTCTCCACATGGCGACCATCAGTGTCTCTACAGAGCTCAAAGCGATAAGTTGTTTCCCGGAACACACTTTCCAGCATTTGAGGTGTTATTTTCTGAACTGCATCGGTAATACGATTTCGAAGTTCGGCTATATCACTAATTCTTCTACCATTGTACACCTTAGACTTAATGAAACCTCAGGCGAAAAAATCTAATGGTGTTAAATCGGGTGAACGTGCTGCCCATGGTTGTGTTCCTCCACGACCAATCCAGCGACCGGGGAAGCGTCTGTCAAGATAATCACGTACAATTATTGCATAATGGCACGGTGCTCCATCCTGCTGAAAAACTACTGTGTCAAGAATGCCATCTGTAAGAAGTTGAGGTTCGAGGAATTGTTCAAGCATGTCAAGATAAATTTATAAATTACACAAAATTCGAAATAAACCAATTAACTTTTTTTAAATACACAAATTTGCACCAGAAGTACATATCTTTATGCCAGCATAGCATTTTTTTAAAAAACATCTAATGTCACCGAAATAGATAGTGACTTTTGAGACACCCTGTATATATATGCGTGCGTGTGTATTAGTGAAGTTGTGAAAATAGTGATTTCATGAAATCCCTGAAAATTTCAATAAATTCGCGTAATTTATACCATGATACGAAACTGACAAAAAGTGGATAATGACATGACCTAACCTAGATTACGTCAATATCCATATTTTGTAAATTTTTTATTCATGGTATAAATTATGCGAATTTACTGAAAATTGGGGTCCAATATTAGGTCACTTTGGAAAACCTTTCCCTACGTAGAAAGCTAATAACAGCTGATCGGTTTTTTTCAATTACGTTTTTGAGCTCAAATAAGGATTATTCCAGTAATTTTCGAAAAACGATGCAATTTCAAACTGAAATGCATTCATGTTAACTTCGTTAATTTAACTGCGGAAACAATTTTCCAGAAATTATAGGTACGAGTCATGACAAGATAAAGTTGTAAGACCCATTGTGTTTTACTAAAATCGCCCAGTTACTTTAACGGATTAAATTCTGAGCAAAAATTATATTTAGATGGGTAAAACTGGTTACTTTCCACAATGTGCAGGTGGTCAGGTAGGCAGGTTCTACTACACACACACACACACACACACACACACACACACACACACACACACACACACACACACATATATATATAATTGAGAATAAGGATTACTTGGAACCCTCTTAAGCCAAACTGGACTCAGCCTGAAATGTCTTGCAACAACCTTGGAACAACATGTATCCAGCATTAACTCAATCACTCTGAGGAACTGTTCCACCCCCCTCCCCCGTTTTCGCCTCCCGCAAAACATCCATTTCATCGCCGCCAAACATCTCTCCAAACATTTGCCATCATCAAAATGGGAATTCGATCCTGAGCTGAACCAATTAAACTCTACAGACTCTCGACAACCAACCGGAATACGACGGGAAATTGTAAATGTATGTCATTGGTTCCGATCTATATACGGAGAAGGAATTTGCATCTGATGTTAAAGAGATCTCGACATCAAAGCACCAGAATTGATGCTCGCAAACCATTTGTTCTTAATCCTCTTTATGAAAAGAGAAGTGGATGAAAGAAACAAAAATATGAGACAGACAGACTCTAAGCTAGCCCAAAAAAGGAATAGAGAAAATAAAAAAAATATAAAAATACTGAAAACTTGTATCCTGCTTACTCTTACAGAGTGTGAAAGAGAGAATACATGGCCAAAATGCATATAAAAGAATGAAATCCATTTTGTGGGGGACATTAAAGAAAATGGGATTTTGAGGGGATATTAAAGTAAACGAGGTTTTAAAGGGATATTACTGTATATCTAATAGGATAATGCCTGAAGATAATACTACGTCAACAGCACCTTTAATTTGCTTCAGAATGATCGAGTGACGAGGCGTCTACAAACAAGACGGGTTCTCTCTCTCACACACACAAATTTGCAGAGCATCCATGAATTTTAGTTTCCCAATAATGTTTCTGATTCGTAACATATAAAACTCTTGTTTAGATTTTTAGTGTGTCATGTGAAGTTAATATCCACATGCGCTCGAGGCAGGATTCTCCTAAACCTAATCACGGATATTTAGACTGTAAACACATTTAGATTTTTGACGGTATGAATATCACATTTGTGTCTATGTTCCAAACACTTCTATTACAGTATAGACGAATTCATACCTTCGGGAAAATGATACCTAATGAAATTATGATTTCTGAGAAATTATAGACATTTTTATTTTGGTAGTTTGGTCTGTAACTGTCGAGGTAAAATAAAATCTAATAAATTACAAAACGAAATTAGAAATCGTAAATCATTGATTTTTTTTCTTTCTCGAAAGATAATAGGTTTTCTGCATAACAGAAAACACGTTCCAATAATTCTTCGAATTTCAGAAGAAACATTCGTGATGAAAGGTAAGAAAATTACATCACAGAACGTTTAGTCATAAATTTTGAATTACAGTAATTTAAATAAAGAATTATTTAATCAGTAAAAAAAACAAAACATGGTTACACCAACCAGATACACGCATGGTTATACAAATAATTGACAAGAAAAAATAAATAGTTAACCCCCACCATGTTTATAATAACTGCGCTAACCATTAAAATTGGTTACCCGAAAATAAAAGGCCTCGTTAGTGAAGTCATGGTTAAATATTTGTAATGGTTGGCCAATATTAAACCATGTACAGTAATTCGGTTGTTTCAACAAAGTTTTTGCTCAACACATTTCGAAAATCAAACGTATTGGTTCGGGCGACGTCGTGGCTAATGCCTCCTAACCCCGTCGATCAGAGAAGTTGAGTGACATTGGGTCTGGCTAATAATAATTGGATGGGGGATGGGCGTCCTTCGCATCCAGATTATGTAGCGACCCATGGTTCGGATCTCACGTAAAGCCGTAGGTGCTCTCCTTCATACGATCGTAGATGTTGCGAAAGAGGTTAAAACAAGAAATATATTCTCCAGTTTCAACCGCAAATAATGTAAATTTCAACTCTTTCCCCTCCTCCTCCCAACATTTAATGAAAGTTGGAAAATATTTGGAAAATTAGGCATTATCAGCAAGTTCATATCATTTAAAAATTACGATCTATTTTTACATTATTAAAATCAAACTATTTGAAGTATCACAAATACATTCCAAAATCCTTCAAATAACTTTAGGATTACAAAGGGATTATTTCTAAATTGGGGGTAGTAATAAGTGTAGCTCTATTGTACCGTCGTTACTGTAAACACACACACACACACACACAAAGAAAAGTAACAGTGCCACTTTGTCTCTACGAATTTAAAATTAATGCGCTTTGACTTATTTTTGCACACACACACACACACACGCACGCACATACATAGTTTCATTTCTAAAACAAGTACTGTGATTAACACACTTTAAAACCGGAGAAAAGCACTCTTCATTAGTCTCAATGTTATATAATCTTCGCCTGTCATAACCGTTCATTAATACGCTATAATTTTTAAAGCATATTTGTATGCGTGCATGTATGCGTGCGCGCGCAGACACACACACACACACACACTTATTTACAGTACTGACATTGAATACGCAGTGTGTGTTGTCATAAAGAGGTATAATTTCTATTTAAAAATTATTTAATTTTAAACCTTAACTCGCAAAATGTTCATTTAATTTTAAATAAATTTAAAAAGGTCTTCAAATATTCAGACATTTACCCGTTGTTTTCCTCCAGATGCAAACTTTTTTTTTTTTTTTTTTTTTTTATAATGTTTTTTTTTTATGCAGGAAGGAGGGGCCCAAGGGCAAATGCCCGCAAAAGCACGCCTCCCATAGAAGAGGAGGCAAAATCAAGGTCCCGGGTTTTCGAGATGCCTAGACACACCGTTTGAAATATGGGAGGTCATAGACAGGAGGAATGATGGATTGAGGAAGACTGTTCCAGAGTTGACTGGTTGAGTAGATGAAAGACTGAAAAAAAAAAAACGATTTAAATGTGTACGTATTTTCCTTTTACAAATTATGAACTTATAATTAATAAACAATTTCTTTATTTTACTAATATCTCTTGTATAAATTTGTAATACATCATGCTTATTGTACAAGAATATAAAGTGTGTGTGTGTGTGTGTGTGTGTGTGTGTGTGTGTGTGTGCGCGTGCGCGCTTGGTTTTGACTCATCCTTTACTTTTATAAAAGAATATTATACTATTATTATTATCGAAATTAATAAATTCGATATTATTTCTTGAATAGCACCAATATTTTTTTATACTCAATTTCACCTTCGGAAGTTCCAATATTTTTTTTTTTTTTTAAATTCTACAAAAAAGAAAACTGATTTTAAATAATTTAAAATCTACACTTCAAATCTGAATCAAATATTTTATGAGCTCAACGTCATCACTGGCATTTGATCCAAGGGTTTTTTTTTTCTACATTTATTGAAATTTCTTCTATATTTCACGTTTGGTTCATAGTTGAGTACCAACATTTGAACGACCATTTAACCATATGAAGTTGTGGTCGATCAAATTTAGAGTCGAAATCTTTTAAAAAAAGCGTTAAATTTATTATATTTTGAATTATGTGTGACTGTCTGAAAACATTTTAAAGAGTTGTGGCAAATACAACCGTTCGTGGCAAATACAACCAAACATATAATATACATTTTTGGAATCTTTATTAAACTTATACCAAGTGCAAATGTACTAATTTTAAATCTTTTAATTCTTAAATAATTAACGAGTCATCCGTTCGGTTTAGTTTTACTATATTCTCCATAACTAAACAAATAATCAATTTAGGCCTATAAATATTAAAAAATAGAGAACCAACGTTGTGTGTGTGTGTGTGTGTGTGTGTGTGTGTAAAACTTTGGTTAACCTTGATTTTGCTTCCTCCCGAAATGTTCATTCTGACGAAGGTCAAGCTTGTCACTCCACCTTAGATCTACGGTTTTACGTGAAAGCCGAACCACGTCCGACCAGCAGCCCAGCGTCTTAACCACTGGGCTACCCACTGCCAAGGGTACCCATTTATCTACCAACCAATATTTTTTACTGTGTGGAAAGATGAACAGATGGGTTTTACTGCGCACCGCCTGCCGTCACCAGGTTTCGATCCCAAGGCCGATGGATTCGAATTAATAGAATAGTTAGAGAAAATCTATGACTTCTTGGAGACACTGGAAAGATTCAACGAAAATCAGCACGGATTCCGACCAGGAAGATCATACTTATCACAACTGATAGAGCACTATAACAATATCCTAGATGCACTGGAAGGCAATGACAACTACGATGTCATAGACAGAGATTTTGCTAAAGCTTTCGACAAATGCGATCATGGTATAATAGCACAAAAAATTAAATATATGGGAATAACAGGCAAAGTGAGAAAATGAACCAACAACTTCCTCAGAGAACGTCTGCAGGTCGTAAAAATTCAACGTATATCAGAATCAGAAGTACGCAGCTCAGTACCACAAGGTACAGTGCTGGCCCCACTCCTGTTCATTATCATGCTAACAGACAGACAGTGGAGTAAACAGCAACAGTATAGTAACATCCTTTGCGGACGATACAAAAAAAACAAACAGAAAAATCAGTGATGCAAAAGAGGTGGAGGCCTTGCAGAGGGACGAACAAAATATACAAATGGTCAGAAGACACCACCATGACATTTAACAGAGAAATTTCAGCTCTTGAGATATGGTAGAAATGAGGAACTTAAGCAGACAGCATATTATGCTTCAGATAGAGAGGAAATTCAGAAAAGCACGAAAACGACAGATTTGGAGGTTATAATGACCGATGATGCGAAATTAGAGGCAAAATCAGATAGCGATAAACAAAGCAGAGAGAGTCGCGGGACAGGTACTAAGAACGTTCAAAAGGAGGGACAAGACAGCAATGATTACCCTGCTGAGAACACTGATCATACCAGAACTTGAATACTGCTCAGTCTTGACGTCCCCATATAAAAAAGAAACTAATAAACTAGAAGAAACGTAGACACATTTCACAGCTAAGATTGATGGCTGCAAAAAAACAACTACTGGGAAAGACTACGTAAACTAAATCTGTACTCCCTGGAAAGAAGAGAGAGGTATGCCATAATCTACATATGGAAAATGATCGAAAACCTGGTACCAAACCTCAAACTAAACCCAATTACCATCCAAACAACGCTGGAAAATAGGAAAGGCAGAATGTGTAGTGTTCCCAAATTAAAGTCCCAACAAGGGGACCTCTTCAACACTGAAGGAAAATAGCTTGGTTGTCAGGGGGCCCAAGACTTTTTAACCAGCTTCCAAAGGACTTCAGAAACGTTACAGGGGTCAAGGTTGAAGTTCTCAAAAGAAGACTAGATGCCTGGCTCAGGATCGTACCAGATGAGCCGGGTGTAGCTGCCTATGTGCGGTGGAGAGCGCAAGAGCAACTCGCTCCTCCACCAACCCCAGGCCTAGAGGCGAAGCGACCAGCTTGACCTTCGTGTGAAGAGCAACGCACGGAACTGCAATGAGGTGTATATATATATATATATATATATATATATATATATATATATATATATATATATGATACACACAGACAGTGCATGGAACAAGGAACTCTTCTGGGATAATTAAATCCACTATTGTCCGAATAAGTAATGGTAAATGACAAATACCATAGTTTTTCTTTTCATGATGCTAGCCCGACGTGGGCAACGGGTCACTCGCAAAGAGGTCCCATAAATATAGCTTCCCTCACCAGCTATCTGCAAAGCAGACAGGATCCAGCTTTGGGACATGGATCTAGGGTTTAAAGCATCTAGCCATGCTACATTTAGAACCTCAATATAAGCAAAAGACTCGCTGCCTTCACGTCAGATTGAATGCATCAAAGAAAAAGAAAAAGGGGTAACTATTATATTTTTAGCCAAAAACCAAAACTTAAACCTCAACTGGCAGAATTGAGCGTCCACTTTTCAAGGCACATAACATGTCCGTTTCAAGATGGGAATGAACTCAGAATGGTCCCCTGAGTTTTTTATGATACACACAGACAGTGCATGGAACAAGGAACTCTTCTGGGATAATTAAATCCACTATAGTCCGATGAAAAAGAAAAACTATGGTATTTGTCATTTACCATTACTTATTCGGACTATAGTGGATTTAATTATCCCAGAAGAGTTCCTTGTTCCATGCACTGTCTGTGTGTATCATAAAAAACTCAGGGGACCATTCTGAGTTCATTCCCATATATATATATATTATACAGAGCTGGGCATTTGCGGCATATTGCGGTACTGCGGTACTGCTGCACTACCAAACCGGTACCAAACCGGTACGCGGAAATTTGAATGCGGTAGCGGTACTGCGGTACTTTCAGCGATCCTTTGCGGTACTGCGTTATGGGGGCCCGGGGTGGTAGTGCGGTGGTACCGCAAGTACCGCAGTACCGCAAAATATGCCGCAAATACCCAGCTCTGCATAATATATATATATATAAACGTAAAGAACGACGCTTGTATAGTAGATATTCCGCGCAAGGCGAGAGAGAGAGAACGAAACAAATTAAAAAATGAGGTAACCACCCGGGAATCGAACCCGGGATCTTCCGATTGCCGGTCAGATGTGATAACCATTACACCATGGGCCTCACTCTTCCAAATGCCGTAATTCTTCTACATACTCGCAGAAACCAATGCCCTAAGGGGGCACCTCCCGCATGCCGTAACATTATATACATTTAACTGCAAACACGCAGTATAATTAACGTAAAGAACGACGCTTGTATAGGAGATATTCCGCGCAAGACGAGAGAGAGAGAGAACGAAACAAATGAAAAATAAATGTAGCATGGCTAGGTGCTTTAAACCCTAGATCCATGTCCCAAAGCTGGATCCTGTCTGCTTTGCAGATAGCTGGTGAGGGAAGCTATATTTATGGGACCTCTTTGCGAGTGACCCGTTGCCCACGTCGGGCTAGCATCATGAAAAAGAAAAACTATGGTATTTGTCATTTACCATTACTTATTCGGACTATAGTGGATTTAATTATCCCAGAAGAGTTCCTTGTTCCATGCACTGTCTGTGTGTATCATAAAAAACTCAGGGGACCATTCTGAGTTCATTCCCATATATATATATATAAACGTAAAGAACGACGCTTGTATAGTAGATATTCCGCGCAAGGCGAGAGAGAGAGAACGAAACAAATGAAAAAATGAGGTAACCACCCGGGAATCGAACCCGGGATCTTCCGATTGCCGGTCAGATGTGATAACCATTACACCATGGGCCTCACTCTTCCAAATGCCGTAATTCTTCTACATACTCGCAGAAACCAATGCCCTAAGGGGGCACCTCCCGCATGCCGTAACATTATATACATTTAACTGCAAACACGCAGTATAATTAACGTAAAGAACGACGCTTGTATAGGAGATATTCCGCGCAAGACGAGAGAGAGAGAACGAAACAAATGAAAAAATGAGGTAACCACCCGGGAATCGAACCCGGGATCTTCCGATTGCCGGTCAGATGCGATAACCATTACACCATGGGCCTCACTCTTCCAAATGCCGTAATTCTTCTACATACTCGCATGCGGGAGGTGCCCCCTTGGGGCATTGGTTTCTGCGAGTATGTAGATTGAAAAAGTGACAAAACTTAAAAGAGTCAAGAGTGAGAAAAGCGAGGCAGAGATAGCTAGCACTGCAATCTGTATACATTACAGTAAGTGTGAAACTAGTTATTTCCTGAAATCTCTGAAATTTCAGTAATTTCGTGTAATTATTTCTTCACTCAGGGACTTCAGAAAATTACTGATTAGTTTAGGTTAGGTTTTACCTAATCTACAGTAAATTTCGTGAATTTCCTAAGTATTTCATTAACTTTGTGAAATCCCGAGTGAGAGTAATTACGCGAAATTACTGAAAATTTCAGCGATTTCACGAAATCATTAGTTTCACAATCTTACTGTCACATACAAAATTTTGCATTCCCAAATGATCATTACACACATTCTGCACAATGAAATACAGCAAAAAAATATACCTAAAAAATAGAACCTAATTAACCATAAAATCCAAGCACGATACGTAGAGACAATTTGATTAAAAACCTTTAATAAGATCTAAAATATTAAAGAACGATCTATTTTAAAACCATTTTCATAAATAACAGCGTGGATCCAATTACTGAAATAAAAAACCAGTCATTCTCAAGTTCCAAGAAGAGGTAACACCCGCCCCCTCCCACTTCTCCGAGGCAACGCAAGCGCGAATACACCACACTAGAACTTATTGACAGGCGTTTCATTAATAAAATGAGTCTCCATTTAAATTAGTTTCATTCCAAATGGAGAATTCATTGCAAAATCCTTATGAATTTATATGTCATGGTTTCACAGTTGAAGCGCATAACCACACTAATGAATTTGTATAAGTTATAGGTTTCGGTTAATACGTATAACTAAACTATTAATGAAAGTGCGGGAAATTATAAGTTTCATTTAAAACGTACAGTATTTACCAAGTTCAGTGAATACACTGAATTATACAGTCCAAAGGCATTAAAATATGACTTAAAATAGTTAATCAAACTTCTAATATAGTTTACAACGAGTGTATATACATACAGTGTATACAGTTGGCAGTTAATGCGTCACCAAACAATACAGGGTGTCCCATAAGTCCGGCATCATAGGAAAAATAAAAAAAGACAAAACAAAAGCTTTTATTTACAGAACGTGCTCAATATGTCCACCATTGTTTTCAATACACAAATTCAGACACGATACCCAGTCAGCAAGCACACGGTGAATGATGTCAGGAGTAATGGTGTTACATGCCCCAATAATGCGCTGCCGCAAATGTTCAACACTCCTAATTTTCTCTGCGTATACCAGCGCTTTCAAGTGGCCCCAGAGATAAAAATCTAATGGCGTGAGATCCGGGCTTCTAGCTGGCCATTCCACAGGCCCTCGACGTCCTATCCAATAACCAGGGAATTGTTGGTACAGGTATTGCCTTACTTGGGTGCTGTAATGTGCAGGAGCGCCGTCTTGCTGGAACCATGTTGGGAAATTTCCTTCTTCGTTCAAGACACTGGGAAATGCTTCTTCCTTGAGCATACGTAGGTACAGTGCCCGCGAAAAGTATCCGATCACTCAAGAAAATACAATATTTTCCCTTGATATTCAGAGACACGTAATTCACTTTCTATTTGTTCTAGCGACATCTGGTAACTTTGAGGTTGCTCGCTGATATGAGAGCTATCCAACGCATTCTCAAATTAGTGTTCTGGTAGCCTTCGTTGCGGGTGGCTGTGTCTCAAATTTGTCAGATTTCACTGTTTGTGTAAATTTCTTGATATTTTTTTTTTTTTACAGAAGTGGTGTAAATAAAATTTATATATAATGTGTGCTAAAAAACAACTTAAGAGTGATTGTCGAGGTGCTATTGTTGCTTTGCATGCATGTGGGAAATCACAGAGACAGATAGCTAAGGAATTAAACATATCCCAAAGTACCGTTAATTTATGGGTTTCACGGGCTAAGAACAATGGTGGCCTAACCACGCCAGTCCCTAAAAAACGATCTGGCAGACCGAGAAAACAAATTCGCGAACAGACAAACTTATGAAACGTTTAGTATTGAAAAACCCAACAATAACTGCGAAAGAAATAAAATTTAATATGAATAATTTTTATCTGGTGTTTCTGAACGAACTATCCAGGAGCGGCTCCAAAAAGAACTCGGATTACCATCTCGCCATGCTGCTAAGAAACCGTTCATTAATGAAAAAATGCGTAAAAAACGTGTCGCATTTTGTAAAAAATACATTCATTGGACTGTTGATGACTGGAAGAAGGTTTTATTTAGCGATGAGTCGACATTTTTGTCATTCAGAAGTTGTCCAAAAAAGGTCCGCCGGCCTATTGGCTCAAATAGGATGGACCCTAAAGACAATGAAACACCCTCCAAGTGTGATGGTTTGGGGTTGTTTCGGTTACTATGGGCGTGGAAACTTATATTTTCTTCCGAAGAACACAACTATGAATGGTGCACGGTATTTAGCAATGCTACAGGATAAACTTCCAATGGCAATGGCAATCCAAAGGACAAAAACATACATGCATGATGGTGCACCATGTCACAGGGCCAAATAGTGACAAAATGGATTACTGACAATAAATTTGATATTTTGGATTGGCCTGGTAATAGTCCAGATCTCAATCCGATAGAAAATCTGTGGCTAATAATAAAAAATAAGGTTGAATGCCACGACACTGGCTCAGTCGAAAAATTACAAGAGGCCATCAAAAAGGTATGGTGCAAGGAAATATCAGTGGAAATTGTCAAAACTTGATTAAATCCATGCCAAAACGTCTAGAACAAGTCATCCAAACCAAAGGACAGATGACAAAATACTAATATAAGGTTAGTATACATTTAAACATTGTTTTTTATGTAAAAAATACAAATTTCAAGGGTGATCGGATACTTTTCGCGGGCACTGTAGGTGCCTCCAGTGACATGTTCATCGAAAAAGAGGGGGCCTATGATGTGATCCTTCCAAATGCCACACCATACCATCACCCGAGATGCACCTTGTTCCTTTGAAGAGGTATACCAGTGAGGGTTGTTTTGAGACCAGTAGCGGGTGTTCTGTCGATTTACCTCACCATTTCCATAAAAAACAGCCTCGTCACTGAACAGAATGGTAGATGGGAAATTGACATCCCGAGCATAAGAAAAATATGAATTATGGTTTGTAGAAATAGAAAAATATTAATTTCTCCTATGATGCTGGACTTATGGGACACCCTGTATAATTTGGTGTTACTAAAGATAAGTTATTAAATGAATCAAAGGTTCTTAGCGAATTTGGGCAGTCTTCGGGCCACTTTCAGATGTGTCTACAATTCACTCACGGGGAGAAAGGGGAGGGGGACTTCAGAACGCGCGCTGACCCTGCGATCTGACTAACCTAAGTCTTTGAACCACTTCACAGGTACTCGCAAATTAACCCCTCCCGCCGTCCCCCGCCACACACACAACCCCCACCAAGTGAAGGGGATCTACAGAAGCTAAGGCGAACAAAGACCCTAAGATCCAATTTAAGAAAACGTTTTTATACTAATTATTATTATATTAAATAAAAAACAAGAGATGGAGTACGTATAAATCAGTAATAATAACTGGCTGATATCCAATATTTAAGGCGTAACCTATCTCCAACTAAACGATAAGGTTACTACTCAAATAAGGGAAAGCTATTTGATAGCCATGGCAAATTACCAAGTGTTTATTTCACCCACATTATGAAATATATATTAATAATTGTTGTTCATGGTAATTCCAGGCTTCAGATCTGGAAACTGACATCTTTTTGAAGAATATATATTTCACGCAACAACGGATTCGGAAGAGGCTCAGACGTATTTGTCTTTTCCTCCGTGAAGGCCGAGTCTCAGCCTCTGGAATTACCATGAACAATACCTACTTAATCCTTATTTCATAATGTGGGTAAAATAAACGATAAATCTTATTTTAAGGCTGCACAGCAACCACGTATCCTACATTAACAACACGTATATCAATCGATAGAGCAGGAAAAACTATATATATACATTATTATACAGCTATGCAAACTGTTCAAAATATAAAAATTACGGGTTAGGTTAACTGAATGCCGAGTTAACGTTAATTGAATACCCGGTTAGGTCAACTGTACGCCCTTGACTAGGGCATGGTTCTGATTAATCAGTTAATCAGTTTCGAATTTAATCATTAATTAATAAAAAAAAATTAGAAAATGATTGGAAATGATTAATTTTCCTCAGAATTTCACCATCATTTTACCTTGAATTTTGTAATGTATCATTTGAAATTGGCACCTTTTTGCGTGTATAAACGGTCTAATCCGCCCATGCCTGATTTCTTGAACTAAAGCAAACTAAATGTTTGACCAAAATGTTTTCTTCGGTCTTATCTCACGCAACATAAACAATAAAGCTCTTTCTTACTCTTTTCAGAAGAATTTAAT
Source organism: Bathynomus jamesi (assembly GCA_023014485.1). Lineage (NCBI taxonomy): Eukaryota > Metazoa > Arthropoda > Malacostraca > Isopoda > Cirolanidae > Bathynomus > Bathynomus jamesi. Next base: position 225,147 of record JAJOZX010004298.1, read on the forward strand.
GTTTAATCATTTTTAATCAGTTAATCATTGATTAATTACAAAATTTCACCATTCATCACTTTTTCCTAAAAAATATTAATTAACCATGCCCTACCCTTGACGATTAGTTAGGTTAAGTCGTGATATTTTCGTTAAAACTAACGATCACGACTTAACCTAACCAATCGTCATGGACGGACAGTTGACCTACTGTAGATGCGTGGTTGCTGTCCGGCCTTAAAAGTAAAATTTACTAAATAAACCCTTGGTAGTTTGCCATGGCTATGAAATAGGGGCTTACCCTTACTTCATAACCTCGGTATAATATACCCTTAGTATAACTTACGGCATGGTTATGAAATAAGGGTTAAAACCTACTCGAAATTAAACGTTACTAAATCCTATCAACGTACAATTACAATCACTGATACATTACAATTTTCCTACCCGTATTACTTGATTTTTGTAGGCACATCAAACCAATCAGGAGTCGACTGTCATGTTCAAAGCCTATATATGAGGCGTCGCGAGTACGAGGGGTGCAAACTCGCCACATTGGCAAATTTGCGATTGTTCAACGAATGAATAGTTCAACCCTACCCCCATCCACAGACGAGTGGAACAGCCAAATACCCGCATCGTATACTCAGAGTGTAGTTATTTTCAATGCGTATATTTGCGCTATATGTCCCTCGTAGACAATAGTCACAAAGTTTAAACGCGTCTATCTCAAAAATAGTTTGGCGAGTTCGATCCTCGTACTCGCAACGGCCTAGTATAAAATCACTAGTAAATATTTATCTCTATTATAAACGCATACTAATACAAACACAAATTCGTAACTACTAATAAAAGCTTACTAAAATTACCTTAAATTCGACAGTTACAGCCAAGAATAACAACTTCTTTTAACATTCTCGCATCTTAAGAATGAAAATGGTGTAAAACAACACAAAATATTAACTTTTTAATCACTTCGAAAATGTTCACCTCAGAAAAGTATTCAAGAGAATGAGTTCGAGCGAAAAAAAAAAAAAAAAACGGCCATCGCGCTTTTCTCAAACAATTTTTAAAACAACCAACCACTACCCTGACGATTTATCTACCAACCTACCTACTCAATGACCGTAGCACTACCATTATTTTCCAAAATTATTATCATAGGTACATATCATACACAAGTATACACTACTACAAAAACACACACACCACACACACACACACACACACACACACACACACTATATAGGGTGTCTCAAAAAGATGTACACACATTTTTATAATAAATATCTAATCACGTAGTTATAGTGTATATATAAAATCCGAACATTCATGTAGAGAAGGCAGTGAATTTACCAGGACTTACAGTCTGGTGTGGTGTCTCATCCATGGGTATTGTGGGACCGTACTTTTTGAAGGGACAGTTACTGGTGCTGCGTACCTCCACATGCTTGAGGTATCCATTGTGCCTGTCATTCATCAGCTGTATGGAGATGAAGTTTACTACCAACAAGACGGGGCACCCCCACATTACCATCGTGATGTCAGGGCCTATCTTGATGAACATTCCCAGACCAGTGGATAGACCGAAGAGGAAGTGGTGAATATCCCCCACGTTCGCCTGATTTAACTCCACCTGACTTTTACTTGTGGGGCTACCTAAAGGATGTAGTGTACAGTAGAAAACCAGCCACACTTCAAGAACTAAGGAATGAAAGTGAACAGTCGTGTGCAGCTATCCCAGCAGTTATCTTCGTGAACATTTGCCATTCAGTTGTTCGCCACTGTCAACAGTGCCTAGAAGCAAACGGTGGTCAATTTGTAAATCTGCGATAGTTCACCATGTGCCACAAACTATTGCTTCTGTACACACCAAATGAATACCTTTTCTGAGGTTTGTAATGGATTGTTTTTCTTTCCTAAAATGTGTGTACATCTTTTTGAGGCACCCAGTTTTATGTAGAAAGGTGGGGCCAAGGACGTGTGTCCGCAAAAATGCCCCACTTTGTAAGAAACAGAGAGCCAAAATCAAGGTCTCCGAGGTTCACAGTATCATTTTATTTTTTATAAATTTTGAAAAGATTGTGTAGTGTGTTAGCATGAATGTGTAGTGAAGAATAAAGGGAGAAGTGTGTGTTTGAGAGCATGCTGGACTGCTGAATATATATATATATATATATATATATATATATATATATATATATATATATATATATACAGGGTGGGCCGTAAGTTTCCATACATAGGAAAAATAAACATTTTTTTATGGACAACCATTTTTATTTATATAATATGCTCTACATGGTTGCCATTGTTTTGAAAACACATTTCAATACGTGTTCCCCACTGTTGATGAACACGCATTAGCACAGTTGACGTTATGCTTGTAATGGCGTTGGTGATACGTTCCTTTAGATGATTTATGTCTCGTATCTTTTCCTGATACACCATGGCCTTCAAGTGCCCCCAAAGATAGAAATCAAGGGGGGTGAGATCTGGGGATCTGGGAGGCCACTCCACAGGACCACGCCGACCAATCCAAGCATCCGGAAACTGCTGATCCAAATACCGACGCACGTGAAGACCATAATGAGGTGGAGCTCCATCTTGCTGGAAGTAAACTGGGAAGTTACCTTCCTCGTTTAGCAGGGATGGGAAAATCTCTTCTTGCAACATGTTAAGATACCTTTCGGCATTAAGATTTCCACTGACAAAAATTGGTCCAATAATTCTGTCACCCCATATCCCGGCCCACACCATCACTTTACCGGCACCTTGCATCTTCGTCGGACTCAGCCAGTTAGGGTTAGCATTACTCCAATAACGTATGTTTTGCCGATTAACCTCTCCATTGACGTAAAAATTTGCTTCATCAGTAAACAAGATCTTACGTCAAACGCATATTCTTAGGGTATCTGAAACATAAAAACAAACGTTTAATTTTTCCTATGTATGGAAACTTACGGCCCACCCTGTATATATATATATATATATATATATATATATATATATATATATATACACACACACACACTGAATATCCTTACGAGGAAATTATAGGCCAATCAGTTTAACGTCTGTTGTAGGTAAGCTACTGGAATCAATAATTAGGGATCGTATAGTCGAACACGTAGAATTGCATAACTTAGTTAGAAATACGCAGCACGGTTTTAGGCGAAACAAATCTTGCTTAACTAATCTTTTAGAATTTTTTCAAAGCGTGGTTGACGTTTACGATAGTCATCGGGCGGTTGATGTAGTGTACTTAGATTTTCAAAAAGCGTTTGACACCGTACCGCAGAAAAGACTCATTGAGAAAACTAAGGCTCATGGAATCAGGGGTGTAGTAATAAATTGGATAGAAGAGTGGTTGCGAGGTAGGAAACAGAGGGTGGTCGTTGATGGAGCGGAGGTCGTGTGGGCTAATGTAGCGAGTGGCGTTCCTCAGGGTTCTGTATTGGGCCCCTTACTTTTTCTTATATATATTAACGATTTAGATGTCGGCCTAGTCAGTACAGTTTCAAAGTTTGCGGATGACACGAAACTGGGAGGTAGGGCGATTAATGACGAAGATAGAGGTAAAATCCAGAATGATCTGAATAAAATCGTTGATTGGTCAGTCACATGGCAAATGAGATTTAACGTCGATAAGTGCAAAATTTTACATATAGGTTCGCGTAACGGTAATTTTGTGTATAGTATGTCAGGGAAAGAGTTGATAAGCGTAGAGCAGGAAAAAAATTTAGGAGTTATAGTCACTGGTGATTTAAAAGTAGCGAAACAAAGTACAGCAGCGGTCAATAAAGCGAACAAAGTGTTAGGTTTTATAGCTCGGAATTTTGAGTACAAATCGCGCGATATTACAGTTCCTCTTTATAAATCATTTGTTAGACCCCATTTGGAGTACGCGTCCAATTTTGGAATCCACATATGCGCAAATATATTGACAAAATCGAAAGAGTTCAAATACGAGCAACTAAGATGATTCCGTCGCTTAGGTCAAAGTCGTACGAGGATAGGCTTAAAGAGTTAAAATTTACTACACTCGAGACTAGGAGGCTAAGGGGTGATCTAATCCAGGTTTTTGAAAATTATGAATGGGTTCAATAACGTAGACAGAGATAGCTTTTTCGAAATATCTCAATATAATAGGACTAGAAATAACGGGTGTAAGTTGACAAGTCGAAGGTTCGAGATAGATTGGGTATAGTTTAAGGTAGTAAAATTAAGGGTTGGATAAGACAGATTTTGATTCTCTTTTCATTAAAGATCACAATAACCAGACTAGAGGTCATAGTATGAAATTATTTAAGCCAAGATGTAGAACAAATTTAAGAAAACATAGTTTTACAAGTGTTGTGGGATATAGGGAGGCAGCATCTTGGGTTAGGGGATACTCTCTGTCCTTACACACCCCATTTAAAGAGATTTCTCTGCCGAGCGGTACCTCCATAGTACTGTGAGGTATTGAAAAACTCATGATCTTCACTTGCCCCACAAACACTTTTAAATGGGAGACCCCTAATGGGTGTAAACACATTTCTACATTACTGTACAGTCTTTACAGCCACACCTACACTTTTCCTCCTAAGTATATATATTGTAATGTATATAGTTGTAAATTGTGACTTGGTCCGCAATTGATATGGACCGTGACTTATTTTTGGTTCGCAAGGTACAGGGATTGATGGATACCGTAATGAAATTGACTGGATTCTTTGGATCTGATATATTTGCATGTCGGTTATAAATATATATAGAGTGCACGAATTATAGAGGGATCAAGCTAATATCACATACAATGAAGATATGGGAGCGAATAGTGGAGAGTAGGTTGAGAGACGAAGCGGAAGTGTCAGTGGAACAGTTTGGATTTATGCCGGGAAGGAGAACGACAGATGCAGTTTTTGCATTGAAACAGTTGGCAGAGAGGTACAGAGAGGGGCAGAAGGCGTTGCACATGGTTTTTATTGACTTGGAGAAGGCATATGATAGGATACCACGGCAGGAAGTTTGGAGATGCTTAAGGGAACAGATGGTACCGGAGAAGTATGTTAAACTGATCAAGGGGATGTACAGGGGAGTAACAACTAAGGTGAGGAGTAGCGTGGGTGTGTCAGAGAGCTTTGGGGTGGAAGTTGGTCTGCACCAAGGATCAGCTTTGAGCCCCTTCCTTTTCAATGTGATATTCGATGTGTTGACGGACAGGATTAGAGGGGAGGCGCCGTGGTGCATGATGTATGCAGACGATGTTGTGTTGAGTGGGGAGACGAAAGAGGAGGTGGAGCAGCAGTTGGAAAATTGGAGAGAGGCGTTGGAAAGTAGGGGGATGAGAATTAGCCGAAAGAAGACCGAATATATGAGATGTGATGTGCAGCAGGACCGAGGAGGGGAAGTGACATTGAGTGGAGAGCGTGTTAAGACGGTGGAGTATTTTAAATACTTGGGGTCAACAGTGGATGCAGAGGGGGGAGCAGAGAGAGAGATAAACTGTAGAATACAGTCGGGGTGGAAGAACTGGAGAGACGTATCAGGGGTGCTCTGTGGTAAGAGGGTCCCAGTGAAACTGAAGGGAAAGGTATTCAAAACAGTGGTGAGGCCGGCAATGTTGTATGGAATGGAGACTGTGCCAATGAAGAAGAGCAATGAAAGAAAAATCGATGTGGCTGAAATGAAGATGTTGAGATGGATGTGTGGAGTGACGAGGAGGGATAGGGTCAGAAATGAGCATATAAGAGGGACAGTGAAGGTGGCGGAAGCATCTAAGAAGGTGCAGGAGGCCAGGCTGAGGTGGTATGGACACGTCAGGAGAAGAGAGGAGGAGTATGTGGGGCGCAGAGTGCTGGAGATGGAGTTGCCGGGACGGAGAAGAAGAGGAAGACCGAAGACGAGATGGAGGGACTGTGTGGTGGCGGACATCAGGGAGAAGGACTTGGAGGAAGACGTGGTATACGACAGAGGAGAGTGGAGAAGACGAACCAAAAACAGCGACCCCATGTAAAGATGGGATAATAAGCTGCGAAGAAGAGTGTAACATATTTGTGGATAGTAGTCTATTATGACTTGATCCTCTGGATCCAGAGATTCTATCTTTAGTTTTAAATTGATAATTATTTAGTTTTGTAAAAATTGGTTGTCGCCAATGTACAGGCGGTTTTTGCGTCGTGGAGCCACCTATGATGGGCCGGAGTGGCCTCTAGTGTGCCCACTATAAAAATTTCATATGTTGTTATGTTCTTTGTGGTTCGGAACCCACGTAAAATTGTAGGTCCCCTCCGCCATCACGGAGGACATGCACAATACACAATTACGAACACAGTTAGGTAGACCAGCCATGAGTGGATCCTAGGGTCTTTGTTGGTCTGAAACATTATAACATTACATTATAACAAGTTGATTGCAGATTCTCTCAAGGCTTCGGATTTACCAAGTATATATATATATATATATATATATATGCACTAGAATCACAAAATAACACGTGTTTGCTTTATATATATATATATATATATGTTTGCACTTAAAATGTGTATATATATATATACACGGAGTAACTCAAGAAAAGATGGAATAATGAGATTATAAAGAACTCGTATTGGATTTATGATCCTCGGTCCTTGCTTGTCAGAAGCTTAAAATTAAGTTCTCAGAAAGAAGTTTCGCATGGAATCGCATATTGTAACACGTAATAAAAAGTCTCTCTCTCTCTCTCTCTCTCTCTCTCTCTCTCTCTCTCTCTCTCTCTCTCTCTCTCTCTCTCTCTCTCTCTATAATATATATATATATATATATATAGTGTTTGATATTATTCTTTAAAGTCAAGTTATAGGAAATGTTTATCAAGATGAAAACGACTTTGCCTCTCCATGCAAAGGAGTTTATTCGAAAAGATCCTATTTCCATATTGAAAGGGTTGGCACCCCATGCATTTTAAGAACACCCGAAGAATGACGAGAGAAATTGGCACTCTGTATTCCAGCAGCAGTTGGAATATATATAATTTTTTTTTTTTTCTGTGTAAAGTGCAACTTTGGAAATTACTGCTGAACTGCTGAACTGACGATTTTAAATGTAATATCTGTGTTTATAGAATACAAAAAGAGGGCGTGGCGCATCGAAAGAATATGTATAGCGCTAAAGATGCTTCGCACAGTTGGTGCTCGTCATATACTACTATTTAACCGTGGCTGAGTGGTTGTGGTAACAGTGAAACGCAACTCATAATCCCGGACTTTGAACTCGGGTGGGGTGGGAGAGAACTACATCATAACATCATCATAAGTATTTCAAAACAAAAAATAAATTTAAAAAAACTTGAAAACTGTCGAATCTGTCGACCAAAAGAGCCATCAGTTGTTAACAAACAAACAAAAACATTCTTTGTTTACTAAATGAGGTCCATTCCATGAATCCGGCTTGCAGTCGTTGCAAATCATACCACTTTATCGCGACAAATAGTTCACCCGTATTTGCATAATCTTGTCTGCAACAGACGTGTGAATCAGGGAAATTTCTTGCTTATATTAAGCAGCTGCCAATAGTACAGTGTGTCCACAAAGTCCTGCATCATGGTTTATAGTGTCATAACTTTCTAAGTATTACCTCAAATGAACTTAGACAACCACCAAAAAGAGTGCAATTTATTTAAGTTTTTGTACTGTTTACGGATATTGTGTACATCTCAAAAAGGCAAACTGTGCTTGAACTGAAAGATCGAATCAACACCGAAATTTAAATGCTGAACCGAGGATGGCCAGAGGTAGGGTAACGCTATTGACATCTACCGTGCTGCCAACGGAACTCACGTTAAATCGCACTGAAATGTACGAAAAAACTTCCATAAATTTAACCTCCTTTGGTAGTTACTTAACTTAATTTGAGGTAATCTTTATAAAGTTATTAAATTGTAAAAACATCCCGAACTTTGTGGACACCCTGTATAAGGCGAAGATTAATTATCATGAACCAAGGGAATAGATACACAGTGATACAGATTTGGGGAAAATTTGAAGATCTGTTTTGTTCTCAGACGGGTCTTGTGCGAGCAATTTAATCAGTTCAGGTTGAAGAAACGAACATGCATTTGAGGGACCATGTTTGCGGCCTGCAGTTGAGTGCATTTATTTTTAATTGCAATGACATATGCAGCGATTTTAGGGGTATGCCGCAAAGAATGACCTAATATTAATTGACGGACGTCTTAATTCTATAAATCAAGCCTCCTTGGTTCTTAAAGTTCCATCAGGGCATTCTACAGTTGAATGCACATTTACTACAAAAGAAATGTATAGTGTATACCCAGATTCCACTTCCAAGACCCTTCACCAGTGGAGGAGAGAAAAGGTGATGTAGATTCTTCCTTGGAATCTAAAAGCCGCGGATAACTCTGCTAAACACCTTTGAGAGCGCCTTCATCGTCTGACGTCCTCCCACATCTCTGGCAGCTCTTTGTCAACATCCAAGCCACGCCACACCAAGAACCATCCTAATCTTTCATCATACGATCGGTGGAAAAGGTATCCGGTAATAATAATTCACTGTTGTACAGTTTCGGTAAAAAGTTCGCCTAGAAAAAATTCTAAAAACATAAAACACTAATAACACTGGCCAACAAAATGAAACTTTTTTCCTCATCACAAACATGATCACACTTTTCTTAATGCATTTTTCGCGCTGATTCCGAATCTGGTTTTATTCTTTTTCTAGCACGTAGAGTTATATAGATACACTGGTTTTGATATTTTTAAGTTTTTGATATTGCTATAAGAAAATTTATGGATGTATAGATCACACTTAGGAATGCTAAACAACAAATACATCATATACTTTATTCAATGTACTTATAAATAAAGAATATATACATTATTTTATTAAAAACGCTGTGAGTCTGATTTCCTTTTGTAAATTTGGCCCTGATTGTCACGATACAGCATCCAACAATGGTCCGCCATCATGCTTTCATTCCAATATCCAGTGGTGGGCACCGTTAACCAAAAAGTTAACTTCGTTAACCGCTAATCCGTTAACCAAAAAGTTAAGTTCGTTAACCGTTAATCCGTTAATTCGTTAAACATGTAACGGAAGTTACCGATAAACCGTTAACGTTAACTTTTATTATAAAAAATGAAAACACATATATATATAATTTAATTTTCCCTCTTCTTCTCGTTCTCCATTTTGTCCATGAGATGCATGTTGCCCTTCATGAAAATTAGCATATCAAAGTTTTCATCAGACAGGGATGATCTCTTGGCCCTCAGGATGTCCTTGCCCATAGAGAACAAAGTGACATGAGAATTGAAATCTTACCTGATCAGTTTATGGTTCTTGAAATGTATCAAGGAGACTACTAATAAGGTACTCACAGACATATTATAAATATACATGACTTACTTGACAACGATTATTTTTAAATATTCACTAGCACAAACATGTTGCGCAAGAGACAGACTGCAAATGAAACGAATGTAGTTATTTGTTGTAATTGTTACATATATATTATTGAAAGTGCCTTAAAATGCTCGTGATATTTCTTGAAAGAAGTTGAAACATTCAACTCAAATGGCAAAATCTTTCCGCCTGATTTTACAGTCGACCATGTTTTGCTCAAACCAATGCCATAAATAACTATCATATTTGGTAAGACACAAATTGTGGCGACGGAAACAAATATATCGCCTGATTTTGCACTGCGGAAATGGAAATTCGTTCATCACTATTAACAGTGGCGGATTAATTGCGCACCTGCTCAGCACTGAAAATAATAATAAACTTTTAAACGTTTATTTATGAATTTTTTGGGTTAACGGACTTGAGTTAATGGAAGTTAAATGTAACGGAAGTTAATTAGTCCGATAATGATTTTCAAAGTTAACTTAAAAGTTAAATCGTTAACGAAAAAGTTAACTTCGTTAATTAACGATTAACGGATTAACGGTTTGTGCCCAGCTTTGCCAATATCCTTGGTAGCGCTTCTCCATCATCTGAATATCTTGATGGAAACGCTCTCCCTGCACCAAGGTTTTCAGGAAAGAAATCTAAGTGGGAATGCAGGAAGTGAATATTTAACGACATTCGACACTCCATTTCTTTGAAGGCGCCAAGGAGGTTCTTGACTCCATCCTTATACGCATGTGACTTGTTGCTTCCAAGAAAGTTTTCACATATCCATTTGTGAATCCTGACTGCATACCCATAAGCATTCCTATAACTTTTAGATCTCCACAAACATTCCATTGATGACTGTCGTATTTGATTGCCTTAAGTAGTATATCCATATTGTCATATGTCTCTTTTAGATGGACGGAATGGGCAATGGGGATGGATGGCATTATATTACCATTATGCAAAAGAACTGCTTTCAGGCTTCCTCGCGACGAATCAATAAAGAGGCGCCACTCAGATGCCACATACGTCTGAGATATGGCTGTAAATAGTCCATTGATGTCATGGCAATAACAGAGAGGACCGTCTACTGAAAAGAATGCTGTTAATTCAAAATTCCGCTTTCGGTAGTAACTAATACGAACATTGTTCTCAAGTAAATTGTTCTCCTTTAGTCTTGAGGCGAGAAGCTCTGATTTCTCTTTAGACAGCGATAAGTCTCTAACAAGATCATTCAACTGTCCTTGGGTTAACTTTTTAGGCTCTAAATGTCTACCTTCAAAAGTGTACTCTGGTTCTGTAGATGGTCCGGAAACGCCAGTTGCACCTTCATCACTTTCCATGTCATCTATGATAGAATCTAGCCTATCACTTGGGGGAATTGGAATGGGCAATGTTTCATCATGTTTTACTGGTCTACGTGCTGAATCCAAGTTTGGATATACAATCTGGTGTTTGTTCTTGGCAGAAAACCCCATTAAGTTCACACTACAAAAATAACAGTCTTCATGATGATCTCTCGGCTCCCTCCATATCATGGGTATGGCAAATGGCATTGAAGCTTTCTTTTTGTTAAGCCAATCACGTAATCCATTTGAACAGCCAGAACAGATTTGATGTGGCGCCCATGGTTTATCTTGGTCACCTAGATGGCAACCGAAGTATAGCTTGTATATTTTCTTAATGTCGGTTGTAATACTTCGTCGCTGTGTTTTAGTTGTCAACTGGCCGCATACGAAACAGAACTTGTCGGGGTCATTCTTACATTGTCGAGGCATGTTGACTGACCTGAGCAAACTATAAATTCAAAAAAAATGTACACCAACTTGACACAAGTTCTTGGACTGGACTGATCTTTTGACACACAAAGCACGGCGTTGTTGCCTGAATCACAATGCTGCTAGACGTAAAAGCTCACACCTGAAATACATAAGATGTATAAATAAGATAATTGAAATAAATAAGATGAATAAACTAAAAAACACAATAAAATAAACACAATCAAATGTTGAAATATTAGTATTTTGCCTATTTAAAATGGTTAAATCTGTGTAGTTATATATATGCCTTCATCTTCAAAACTATACGTGCTAGAAAAAAAACGAATGCAGGTTTGGAATCAGCGTGAAAAATGCTATCCAGCCAACACAAATTTTACTCTGATGAAAAATCTTTGTTGACCAGTGTAATTAATCAATAATGAGTGGGTTTTGTTTTCGAAATTTTATTATCGTCACCAAAAAGAGGAATAAAGTATCGAAAGAAAGACACGATATTACCAATTAGTAATTTTTTCTACTTTTTAGGAATTTCTGATTTCTAGACGAAATTTTTTCCCAAAACTCTACCTCGTATCTACAAATTAAGTGTACGTCATGACTAAAACAATAAAATTTACCTTCTGTTAACGTTCAATGAACGTGCATGGAAGGGATCTGTGTATACAATTTTAAACAATACACAATTGTTATAAAGTTCAAAAGGGGTTTTAAAAATAACGTTTTTTAAAATTATTCCAAATAGAACAAAAAAAAAAAAATATGAAACTCTGTAGACCTTATACAGTATATGTATATCCTCTCTCTTTTTTTTTTTTTGTGTGTGTTTTTTGTTTTTTAATTATCAATTATCTGGCAAACAACTGAACCTTCTGAAAGGTAATTCAATAAAAATATTTACCCCTTTTTTTAAAAAATTATATATTTATTCTTTTCATAAAAAACAGTTTACATACAGTAATAATATATTACTGTAGTGGTGTAGTGGTTAACGTCGCTGACTACGAATTCATCGGCCCCGGGTTCGAGACCCGACGGCAGCCGGCGCGCAGCAAAACCCAGCTGTTCATCCTTCCACACAATAAAGAAAGTGGTTGGTAGATAAATGGGTACCGTAGGTGGCCTAATAGTTAAGACGCTGGGCTGCTGATGGGGCGTGGTTCGGATTCCACGTTAAACTGTAGATCTAAGGTGGAGTGAAAAGCTCGACCTTCGTCAGAATGAACAATTCGGGCGGAAGCTAACCAAAGGTATATAAAAGGCTCTTCAACTTTAATTTCAATATTCTCTCTTTTTCAAAAAATATTGAACGAATATTATTTTACTGTGCAGATAATTTTTTTTATGCAGGAAGGAGGGGCCAAGGGCGAATGTCCGCAAAAACGCACCCCCTCCCCTAAAGAGGAAGAAGAGAGCCAAAATCAAGTTCTGCGTTTGTAAGATTGGAGGAAAGATGGATTGAAGAAGATTGTTCTAATGTTTACCGGTTGAGTACATGAAAGATTGAAAGTACAGACTAACCCTTGCGTTACAGTTGGACAGAAAAGGAATAAGAATGTGTAGGAAGTCTGGTACTGCGTGCTCTCCTTAAAGGAAGAGGCATGCAGTTAGAGAGTTCAGAAGCGCAGTGTCCATTATATAGCGACAGTAAAGAGAGAGTGAGGCAACATTGCGGCGAAGAGAGAGGGATTAAAGACAGTCAGTAAGAGGCGGGGAAATGATAAGACGAAAAGCCTTTGATTCCACCCGGTCAAGTAGATCTGTGTGGGTTGAGCCACCCAACACATGAGAAGCGTACTCCATACAGGGGCGGACAAGACCCCCGTATAGAGACAGCAACTGAGTGGGGGTGAAGAAACTGCGCAGCCGGGACAACACACCTAACCTCTTAAAAGCTGTTTTTGGAAAGAGAATATATGCGAGCTTTCCATGAAAGATCACAGGAAAAGGAAACACCAAGAATGTTAAGAAAAGAGGAAGGACTGAGTTGTGTACTGTTGAAGATAAGGAGATAGAAGTGTGAAAGATTGTGACGGGCAGACAGATGGAGGAACTAAGTTTTAGGCATTGAAAGCCACAAGATTTTCTCTGACCCAATCAGAGATAGTAGAAAGTCAGAGGTCAGGTGCACCATAGCCGTCCTACGCGAACCATGGAGTGACTGTGGAGAGGGACGCTTTGTGAAGCGAGAGAAGAAGTGAAGAGTGGACTCATCGGCACAGGAATGGGTGGGACAGGAAGTGCGACTTAATGATCATTAATAAATAAAAGGAAAAGAGTGGGTGACAGGAGAAGTGCCTTGAGGAATACCACTATTAATAGCTTTAGGAGAAGAACAGTGGCCATCTACAACAACAGCTATGGATCGGCCAGAAAGGAATGTAGAGATGAAGGCACAGATAGGACAGAAATCTCAGGAGGGCAGTTTGGAAATTAAAGACTTGTGCCAGACTATCGAAAGCTTTAGATATGTCTAGCGCAGTAGCAAAAGTTTCACCGAAATCCCAAAAGGAGGATGACCAAGAGTCAGAGAAAAATGCAAGAAGATCGCCAGGAGAGAGGTGTTTAAGAATCTTCCTATTAAGTCTTTAGAAAGAAAATGAATCAAAGCAATTGGACGATAGTTGGAGGGTTGAGAGCGGTCACCCTTCTTTGGGACAGGTCTGCGTTCCCCGTGTCAGCAGCGGTAGAGCCAGAAGTGGGGACATTTATGGTCCCCTCTCCAGGAGTCTCCGAGGCTAGGTAAAATTTAAGATTCACGACAATAATTTTTTTGGGAGTTCAAAACCCACGCTCTTCAAATGTCACGTGACATTTTGAATAGCCAATTTCGGCTAAACCTAGCTTAGCTTAACCTAACCTAACCTAACCTAGCGTAACTTTACGAGTTAGGACAACGAATTCTTTTTAGAGTTCAAAACCCCGCCTCTATAGCAGACTTAAAATAGTTTAAAAAGCCGAGATTGGCTCTTCAAATGTCACGTGACATTTGGAAAGCCTGTCGGCTTAAATTTAAGGGCAGGGTTTTGAACTTTTTCACTGTCGTGAATCTGATATTTAGCCAAAGCTTCAAATATACAATATGTTCCAAACGTTAAGGGCTTATAAATTTTAAAAAGTTCATAACTTCTTCAATATGAAGTTTTCATAACTGGCTAAGGCCTTATTTTAAGGGTTGAAGCTTCCTCTTTCGCGTGGTATGCACAACATTTTACCATACTTCACTTTAATTTTCTGTGCATATTATATATATATATATATATATATATATATATATATATATATAATATAGAGAGAGAGAGAGAGAGAGAGAGAGAGAGAGAGAGAGAGAGAGAGAGAGAGAGAGAGAGAGACTGTTTCCTTGCGAATGCAAGACAAACTATTTCAAATTAATTTCGGGCTTCTGTTAATTTACAAGGAATTAACTCAAGATCAAAATTCATTTACAGAACCATGAAAAGGAATATATCCATTATTATACGTTACACACACACATATATATATATATATATATATATATATATATATATATATATATATATATATGTATATATAAGGTAAAGGAAACTCATTTCCCCATTGCGTTGGGGTGAGAGTGCCTCAGGGATCGCCTGAGCATGAGCAATGGCAGGGTAAGCGATCGATTCAACCCAACCCGCGAGCCAGCAGCTGGGCTGGGAGCGAACCCAGACTCCGACACCAAGACCACTAAGCTACCAGACCATAATATATATATATACAGTATATATATATGAAAATTATTTCACGAAAGTAAACACGTGAAAAATATTTATGATGAATAAAACCACGAAGGAAAGGAAACACAAAAAGGTGCTCAAGCGCTTTCGTCTAATGACATCCTCAGGAACACTGAAGTACATAAAAGGTTACGGCCTATATATAGGTTACAGAAAGAAAAAAAAAAATAAATAACACACAAACATATATATATACATACATATCTACACACACATACACACACATATATATATATATATATATACACACATTTAACTGCAATGACCGCGCAGTATATTAACGTATAGAAACGACGTAAGTATAGAGGAGTGTTCTGCACACGAGGAAGAGAAATAACAAACGAATGAAAAATAAGGCACCCGCCCGGGAATCGAACCCAGGATCTTCCGATTGCCGGTCAGACGTGCTAACCACTACACTACGGAGCCACGATAGTCAGAAGTTGTAATTCTCCTACATAGGGCAGAAACCAATGCCTTGAGAGGGCACCCTCGCAAATCGTGAATATGTACATTTAACTGCAATGACCGCGCAGTATATTAACGTATAGAAACGACGTAAGTATAGAGGAGTGTTCTGCACACGAGGAAGAGAAATAACAAACGAATGAAAAATAAGGCACCCGCCCAGGAATCGAACCCAGGATCTTCCGATTGCCGGTCAGACGTGCTAACCACTACACTACGGAGCCACGATAGTCAGAAGTTGTAATTCTCCTACATAGGGCAGAAACCAATGCCTTGAGAGGGCATTTGGCTGTAAAGGTTGGTATTAAATAAGAAAAGATTATCAAAACACACTATTTCGAGAAGGTTTTTAAATTGAGTCTGAGTGAGGCCATTAATAAGAGTATTATCAGTAGTGAATAACTTATTTAGTATGATATTTAATGTTTCTTTTAACGGGACATTAGTAAACAATGACGAGACATCAAAACTGGCCATAGTAAGAGAATCGGTATGATTGATCTCTTTTATCTCTTTATGGGGAGTTTAGTATCAAAAGTGTTATTTAAAAATTGATGGGGTAGCTATGGGTTCCCCGTTAAGCCCAACACTAGCAAATGCATTTCTTTGCCATTACGAAGAAATTTGGTTGGAAAATTGTCCTAGTAGTTTTAAACCCATATATTACAGAAGATACGTGGATGACACTTTCTTAATATTTAACCATCCTTCACACGTAAAACTTTTTCTTGATTATCTTAATAAACGACATAGTAATATTAAGTACACGTGTGAAAACGAAACAAATAATAGTTTACCTTTCCTGGATGTTTTAGTTAAACGGGCCCATAATAAGTTCCATACTTCACTATTTCGGAAACAAACTTTTACTGGCTTGGGAACCAATTATTTAAGTTGTATGTTTTATAAATATAAGATTAGTGCTATAGTAACATTATTAACAAGAAGTTACCGTATTTGTTCGGATTACTTTTCGGTAAACGAAGAATTTAAATTTTTAAAACAGTACTTTATTAACAATTACTACCCTTCTCATCTATTCGATAACCAATTAAAGAAATTTTTAAATAACACTTTTGATACTAAACTCCCCATAACTACAGTACAAAAAGAAACCAGATATATTAAATTACCTTTTTATGGTTATTTATCATTGCGTATTCGAGGTGAATTGTCCAAACTACTCAAGTCTAGTTATCCCCAAATAAATTTTAGATTCGCCTTCGTCAACCCACTTAAATTATCAAATTTTTTAAAGTTCAAAGATGAATTCCCCAAAACTGTATGCCCCAATGTTGTTTACAAATACACGTGCGACAGCTGTAAGGCTGCGTATATTGGCAGCACTCAACTCCAACTGGAGGTGCGCCTTTCTCAACATTTGGGCTTGTCAGTCCGTACCAACCGTCCCCTCAGTAGCCCTCCACAATCCGCAATTAGAAACCATAGTAATGAAAACGACCATCCCCTTCACAAAACTCAGTTTGAAATTTTAACTAGATCCAATAACCGTACAGAACTCCGAATTTTAGAATCTTTGTACATCTATAGAAACAAACCCTCCCTTAATAATAATAGCTCATCCTACAAATTACAACTCTTTTAAACTAACCAACCGTTTTTCACAGATATACCCTTTCTAATCCTCTGACCATCCAGTATTCCCTTAGACTTTGCCAAGTATGGAGGTGGATGTAAACATTGTGTATTTACCTATTGAGATAATTTAATTTTAGTTTTATAGTGATGAAATTTAATTTAATTTTAGTTTTTATAGTGATGAAATTTAAATGATTTTAATTTTGTATTGATGCAATTTTCATTTTGCTTTAAGGTTTTAATTTTAATGGTTTTAATATTGTATTGATGTAACTTTCACTTTTCAATTTTGTTTTAAGGTTTTAAGACTTAACTCACTGATGATGACAAAAGATTTGTCGAAACGTCTGATGTACAAATAAATGAAAATGTTTGCCGTTGTGTTGATTCTTCTTTTCATCTGTAAGCTCCGTTTCCCTAAGGAGAAGTCAATAGTTTTAATATATATATATATATATATATATATATATGTGTGTGTGTGTGTGTGTGTGTGTGTGTGTGATAATGCTAGTGGTAAATTTTATTGGCAGGAGTCAAATCCCATAAAAAGAGAACAATATTCCAAACGTAATAACGAATAATGATACAATTAATTAATTAAACAATAAATTTAAAAAAATGAAAAAAAAATAAATAAAAAAATAACATAACATCTGCGTGAAAAGCACTTTAGAAAATAAACACATTAAATAAATAAGATGACCAATAAAGCGCTAAAGGTTCATTGATGGAATGAAAAGTTTTGCGTCAACAATACGACCTAGTGCATTTGACGTGTTGCTCACTTCCCGTATTGACGTTTCGGGGGACAACATTTTCGCGCCAGGAAAAAAGTTACCATTCTTTGCAACTATTCTTCTTTCTTCAAAAAAAGTAAGAAAGTAAAAGTCGTTTGCAGATACTTTTCTCGCTTTTCACAACACCACAATAAAAAAAAACACCTTTTATTATATATATATATATTATATATATATATATATATATATATATATATATAATTTTATTTCTTTCTCGGGTGATTTTTTTAAGCGCGTAACACTTTAAAAGGTTTGTATGTTTTTATTAACTGAAATAAATGCGTGAAATCTTTACTGTACCTTGTCTAAACATGGGGAATTAGTCCCCTAGTGCAAAACATGCGCTATGTAATGTCCTCTCAGGTCATTAACTCTCTATACACGAACGACAAAATTTTGCAATACTGGACAGAGTAGCTGTTGAAATCTGAGAAATTTCTTGTTCAGTTTATGCTTTCAATTCTTCTGTTGTTTGTAGATTCTGTTTATATCCTCTTACATTCTCTTGCATTCTGTTTACATTCTGTTTACATTCTACTGTTTGTGGATTCTGTTTACATTCTTTAATCCGTTTCCTTTAACTAAACCCACAGATAAAAGTCACAGGGGTTTAGATCTGGTGATGTTTGTGACCCGGGAATTCTGTTGGACAAATACTATTTCGTCGAACGTATCGTGAACCAAGAGGACATTACATAGAGCATGTTTTGCGCTACGGTACTAATTCCCCATGTTTAGAGAAGGTACAGTAAAAATTTCATGCTTTAATTTCAGTTAATAAAAAGAAAATACAAACCTTTTAAAGTGGCAAAGGTTTAAAAAATCACCTTTATTTATCGAGTCCATGAGCATGCGCGCTTTAAGAGGGCACTATTCATACTGCTAATTTAATTCTATATATACACTGTGCAGTGTATTTTATATATATATATATATATATATATATATATATATATATATATATATATATATTAAATTATGTGGTGCGGTGTTCAGAGATTGGGTTGGAAACGCAATTAAAAGTTGACCTCGACTAGTAGCGAGTTTTCCAATAATTTAAAATCAAATTTTCCTTCGTCTCGCTGTTTCATCACCAATCTTCAACAACGCAACGCTGAGCTCCCTCTTTCACTCTTTACCAATCCAGAAATCAATTCGAAAAGAGAAGTCTTACCGATTTCACACGCAAATTGTATTTCTCCTGACAGTAATAAGAAAAATCTAATATTCAACCGCAAGATGCATGAAGTCGAGAAATGTATGGACTCAGATACAGGTTCAGCTTATATATATATATATATATATTATATATATATATATATAGTGTGTGTGTGTGTGTGTGTGTGTGTGTGTGTACGGCGCGAAATTCGGGTCGCTAGTTGCTAATGGCGACCGAAAGTTCACGCTTGGAAAGCGAGAATAATTTGTCAACACTAATAACTGCGTTCAAAGTCTCTCTCTCTCTCTCTCTCTCTCTCCTCTCTCTCTCTCTCTCTCTCCTCCTCTCTCTCTCTCTCTCTCTCTCTCTCTCTATATATATATATATATATATATATATATATATATATATATATATACAGGGTGGTGTGCCAAAGTCGCGCATCATAGGAATTTTGTGTTGATTATATTATTTTTCTTTTAGTTAGGGGATGGCTGCGAAAGTCACAATAAACGAGAGGGTATTCCATACATTAAAACCAAGCTCACCCTCTCGTCTATTGTTAATTTCGCAGCCATCCCCTACCTAAAAGAAAAAAATAATATTAGAGTCAACACTGAAAATTTCTATGATGCGCGACTTTTGCGCCATCCTATATATATATATATACCTTATACCTTTGGTTAGCTTCCGCCCGAATTGTTCATTCTGACGAAGGTCAAGCTTTTCACTCCACCTTAGACCTACAGTTTAACGTGGAATCCGAACCACGCCCCATCAGCAGCCCAGCGCCTTAACCACTAGGCCACCTAGGGTACCCATTTATCTACCAACCACTTTCTTTATTATGTGGAAGGATGAACAGCTGGGTTTTGCTGCGCGCCGGCTGCCGTCGGGTCTCGAACCCGGGGCCGATGGATTCGTAGTCAGCGACGCTAACCACTACACCACCGTATAGAGAGAGAGAGAGAGAGAGAGAGAGAGAGAGAGAGAGAGAGAGAGAAATTTATTCCTAAAACATTTTAAACTTTACAATAACTGTTTTTTTTAATTAAAGTTACTGTAAGTATATACAGTAACAATAATGAGTGAGGAGGGCCAAGAAACTGGCACAGACAGCGCTCAAGCGAACTAATGCGGCCCATCATTGTTCATCATAAATTCACGCTGTACAAAAAGATTCGATCCGTAAACCGTAGTATAGCGAGTTGGTAACGAAGAAAATATATATATATCACACAAATTAGATAAATTAATTTATAAACAAAAAGAATTTTAATCATAATTATGGCAGAACTACGATCAACTGAAAACGTCGTATGGTCCGGCAAAACAATTTGAACTGAAATTATTCGAAAACAAAAATTAGCGGGTATTATTTTCACGACAGTTTTTTTTCACAAATAACTGCACTCATATTACACGGTCTGATGGCTTCTATTAAGTGAAATATGTTTTCAAAGACCAGTTAGTCGCTTTTTTTAATATATATATATACACACAGGGTGTCCCATAAATTCGGTCTCAGGAAAATTTATTTTAAATTAAATTTACAAAATACATTAAAACTAAAATGTTCAAATCGATGTCTTGTTTTGAGACCTTTATTTTTGGTGCAGGTAGAATAACACCCAATAGCTAATATGGAAGTGAGTTACCTCCTCAGAAAAAGGCATAAATAAAGGTTCCAAAACTAGACATCGATTTGAACATTTGTTTTAGTTCTAATGTAAATAGCATCGATAATTACGAACCCACCGTCCTCAGGTTCGATACCCGGTGAAGGCAGTCAGCGCGCAGCAAACCCAGCTGTTCATTCTTTCATACAATAAAATTGGTTGGTAGATAAATAGGTACCCTGGTACTAGCCTAGTGCTTAAGGCGCTGGGCTGCTGATCGGAAGGTCATGAGATCGAGTCTGGGCGAGGACTTTGTAATTTCTGACAACCCGTGGTGGGTCGTGGTTCGGATTCCACGTTAAGCTGTAGGTTTAATGTGGAGCAACAAACCTGATCTTCGTCAGAATGAACAATTCGAACGGAAGCAAAAGCAAAGTCATATATACAGGGTGAGCTAAAAGTCCGGAAACATAGGAAAGATAGGAAACTTTTATCGCAAAAAGACGTGCTACAAGTAATAGTAATAGATGTGCTCTATATGTTCTCCTTTCACTTCCAGACATTTCTGGACTCTGTTTCCCCACTCGACCTGGCCTCTTTCCAGGACATCGGGCTGGATTGCAGCACAGCTAACATTAGTCCTATGTTTCCGGACTTTTAACTCACCCTGTGTGTATGTGTGTGTGTGTGTGTGTTGTGTGTGTACACGGAGTCGTGCGCCCTCCCGGCCCAAGCACCCAAGGATGATGGGGCTCGACCTTGCAGTCCTTGGTCTTTTCCCACTTCGACTGTCCCCTCCACCCTTTCTTTTTCCTCTCACTTTTTTTGTTTTTTTGCCGAGATATGCCCTTTTAAATAGAGGCGAATCAGTTCTTCCCGAACTTAAAAAAAAAACATATACAGGGTGTCCGAGAATTATCTGTACAATTTTTGGCTGTTATTAAAAGTCAACCATGAAGTGTAGAAATTCCAGTGTTGTCCCATTTTACAGAGAATCTCATTAAGTGTTTTCTGATACCACGTTTTGACAAGTTTTTTAGAAATGTACGCGGGTGACAGACATTGATGATTTAAAAGCAAGAATCACAGCTGCTATTGAGCGAATTGATGTGGATATGCTGCAGCGTACATGGCAACATTTGGAGTACCGATTGGATGTTTTGCGAATCACTAATGGTGCACATATCGAATGTTTGTAACAACGTTACTTTTATAAAAGAAACTTTTGAAAATACAGATTCTAAATAATCTTGTTTAAGAATTTTACGTGTGTTATCAAGAATTTTATTAAAAGATGAAATTGTACAGATAATGTTCGGACACACTGGAATTTCTAAAAAACTTGTCAAAACTTGGTATCAGAAAAAACTTAATGAGATTCTCTGTAAAATGGGACAACACTGGAATTTCTACACTTCATGGTTGACTTTTAATAACAGCCAAAAATTGTACAGATAATTCTCGGACACCCTGTATATATACGGAGTGTTCTAAAATTATCTTGTAAAGTTTTATACGAACGCAATATCTTAACATAAGTTATGCAATAAATTAACAAAAAGTACACGATATTAATTTTTAGAGAAGTATACTACCCTAAATTTTGTACCCCAAGCCTATTTACAGTTATTTATTGTATCAGATAATAATTAAAGATGGTGGACAGACAGTGCGGGGCCTTTCGTCTGATGCTTGGACAGCGAGTGTATCAACGCAATAACATTTTTGAAGCTCGTCGAAAATATGAAAATTTGTGGAATACAAGACCTCCTCGACCAGGAACATTTAAATCACTCAAAAATAAATATGAAAAGTATGGTTCTGTTCAGCAAGCTCCAGATGCCGGAAGACCTATCTCATCTACCACACAAGAAAACATGGACACAATAGCAACAGCAATTATTCAGAGTTCTAATAAATCAATTCGTCGATTATTAATTATCTCAAGAGCATGATTTATCTTACAATACAATATGACGTATGCTGAAGGCTATGAGTTGCAAACCTTACAGAGCACGATTGCTGCGCGCCTTATCCGATGATAATCCTGATCGAAGGCTTCAATTCTGCGAAGTTTTTTTGAATCATTGTGCTGAGGAGGAAGGTTTAGTGGATTCCTTATTGTAGACCGATGAGGCTAAGTTTAAGCTTAATGGGAATGTAAACAGGCATAATTCATATTACTGGGCTGATAAAATTCCTTATAATGTTGTGACAGTTGAATTAATGTCCCCCTGGAGTTATGATGTGGGGCAGTATAACTTCCACAGGCATGGTAGGTCCTTTCTTCTTCCCAAATGGTACAGTCACTGGTGGATCTTATTTAAATTATTTACAAAATAAAGTTCTTCCAATACTGTCGAATCATATTGATATTAACACATTCTTGTGGCAACAGGACGGTGCTCCTCCGCACTACAAACGAGAGGTCAGATTATGGTTGGATCAACAATTCCCTCGAAGATGGATAGGTCGCCGGGGACCTGTCAAGTGGCCAGCTAGGTCACCCGATCTTACCCCCTATAGATTTTTTGTTTGGGGTTACATTCGTGAACAAACCAAGGACACTTCAAGAGTTGCAACAACGAATTACCAATAAATTCGGAGCCATATTACAGGATCCTTCAAAGAATATTTGTCGATCAGTAGTCGGACGTTGTGAACAATATGTAGAACAAAGCCAGAACATTGTAACCCCTTTCTTATTTCAATAATAATAAATTAATCTATATTCCTCTATAGCAAAACAAAAATAATAATCGTTAAGATAAAAGTAAATATTTGCAAGTTCAAGATATCTAAGTCTGGTCAAGATATTCAATTAGCGAGGGATTTATTATTTAATATTTAATTTCTGATATCACAACAAATAAAAATGTGTAATCTTAACTTAATATATGCGTGTGTGTATATAAGTTTATATCTGGAACTAACTACAGATAATTTGTCTTTCTCTTTGTTTCAAAATCATTAAAATTATAAATAAACTCATTTCTCTGCATTATCTAATAAGATTCGTCAAATAACCCTATTCCGCCAAAATAAAACAAAATTTGTCTGTAAATGGCAGTTCTATACTATCTATTTATAGGAATACATTAACTGTTCCACGGTATGTGATTGTCTTGTGTTGAAGCGGTGATGAGTTTGGGAAGCTAATATTTTACTTTGAATGATTTCTGATGCAGTATTACCCGCATTTCATGCATATATGAAGCAAGGTTTAGCTTTTAGATTTTTACTCGTCAGAAAATTTTTAACTCGTGGGACATTTTGTCTGTATTTTCATTATGTCTGTTCGATTTATAGATTTTCCTAATTATTCTATTCTGCTTTACCACCAGTGGCTATATAAAATATCAACGTGCACTTCCGTAAGCATTAACGCAATATTGTAAATGTGGGTATATCATGGTAAAATATATGGATCTAAAAACTTGTTTTGGGAGTGCTGCTCCTACTTTTGTAATTAAGAATGAGAACTTAGCTAATTTGTTGCATAGATGTTCAGTATACTTTTTGAATGAAAGGTTTGAGTCGAAGGTAAATCCCAGAAGTTTGAACGATATATTAATTTCGTTATTAGGTAAAAACACTACTTGTCCTTGATATGGAAATTAGTAAAAATTTTGTGTTACGATTTTGTAAATTAGGTCTGAAAACTATTGACAGAGTGACCCAGAAGTTAGGTGCGTTTCAGTTTAGAAATTTCGTAACTTTTTAATATTAGTTATGGTAGCCGGCTAGGTTTTATTATAAAACTTCAAATTTCAGATTTTTAGTGGTATACAAGACATTTCGACACACTTTGATATTTCTTTAGTTTTAGCAAGTAGTGAGGACAAGGGGCTAAACGAAATCTGGGAAACGCCGGTAGGAGATGAGAGAGCGTGTAATATACTTACCGCTAGAGCAGAAAAATTATTTCAGAAGAGTTCAGAAAGTTGAACTTACGTGAAACCTACAGCATGCTCTGAAAGCAACCTTAAAACCATTTTGGTAAATACATGGATTTGTTATTTATGCTTTAGAGCAGAGGTTGACAACCCAGGGCACACATGCCATATGGTGGCACGCCAAAAGGTTTTGTGTGGTACCCTAATTCACAGAAAAAAATAATCCAAAAAGTATATTTATTACAAAAAAGAAAGAAAAAAAATCATCTCCATTGTATCTATCCCGCGTCACGTCCAGGCTGACTTTGATATAAAAATCACTTATCCTAAACGCAACGGATCAAATGAATTTAACATCTTATTGTTAACACTGTAACCATGATGGCTTTTGTAAAGACATTTTCTTACGACTCTTGATTTGATGTAATTTTTATAACAATTGATGTTTAACATGTTTTTGACAATAATTAAAAGTTAGAAACTGTATTAGTATCGAGGACAACTACTTTATTACAGTGTTAATATACCATATTTATGTATTATTATTATAAATATAAAGTAATCCTAATACACACATTAGAAAATTATAATATTGTAACCTACATCTGAAAAAAAAATGGTGGCACGCGCGGAGGGTCTTAAAGTTTGAATATTGATAAGTAGCACCCTATAGAAAAACGTTGTCGACCCCCCTGCTTTAGTTTCTTCTGTTATGCTCGCGATACGCGTGGCGATATTATTCTTAAGTATATTCAGGTCCTTCATGTTATTTGCGTAAACTCTCCCCTTAAAGTATAGCCCCAAAGTAAGAAATCGAGTGGTCATAAGTAAGGGGATCAAGGATGCCACAAACTTTGCTTTTGGTGAGTGCGTCACCACAAACTTTACACAACATTTTTATCGTCTGTGTGGGTCGTAGCACTCGGCATTCCCTCGTTCAAATCAAGGGTCGCTCTCGTCAATCTTCAGCTGGGTTACAAACTGCTGGATTAGGTCTTGGTTCCGTTCCGCATTTGTCTCCGTAAAGAAGAGAGTTCGATTGTCTGTCTTCATGAAATAGCTTATCTTTTTTTTAGTTTAACTCATGACATTTTCCAGCATTTTTACTGCAACTTTCTCGTGACTATTTATTAGAATATGAGAAATATCAAAATGTGGTGAACTGTCATGTTCATGTATACCGCTCGAAAGAAGAAACTTGAAGTTTTAAAATAAATCCTTTAGCCTTCTGATATATAGACTATTTATATAATATCCAAATATATATATATATATTTCTTTTAAATTTATACTTGTGTAACTCTTGAGGGCACCCCTTACAAACGAGATCAATATGGCCCCTTTATTGAATACCATCTTCCTTACTTTACTTATATTGCATCTAACAATATAGCCATGCTTTCAAATTCCTTCAATTGTCATAATTCACGCGAAATGTGTGTGAATTCTGTATTATGCACACGCAATTTGACTTTTATGGCTCTCAAAACACTTACATTAATCATCACATGATGTCGTTTTGTCCTTCCAATATGATTCGAAATTTTTTCACCAGCGAAGCGAGAGGTACAATAAATTACTAAAATATTCAGCTTATACGTAAAATATTTATATAAGGGTGGCGCAATAATAATAACAATAGAATAAATTACATTCAGCATTCGAACTGGTGACCATTAATTTGAAAACACACTCCAATTTGATGTACATACGAGGCTTCTTAATTGTTAATTACTGTTCTTTGTCGTCTACGTTGAATGATTCAGAGACATAGATAAAATTGAAAGAAAAAAAAATAGAGTTTACTGTTTCGTGATCAGCGTTAGCGTGCTAGGAAGTGTTTAGACATCATGTGTACAGCGAATCAAAAATTGTTTTCAACTTAATGGTCATTATTTCGAATACTGACTAGTATTTATCCTGTGGTGTGTGACTTTAGCGTTTTACTGTAATTTACCCTATGGTGCCAACCTTTGCTCCACCCTGCATACATATATACATAACAAAAAAATCACACCCTTCTTGGGCTTTCGTGGCGACGTCACAACATCGCTTCCCGTCGATCATAGAAGTTGAGCGACATCGAGTCTGGGTAGTAGTTGAATGGTGGACCGTCGTCCTCTGTGTCCAGATAATATAGCGATCCTTAGATTGTCCGGATCCCACACAAAGTTAAAGGTTCCCTCCGTCACACGACACACGACCTTTGTCGTGACAAAAGAGGTTAAACAAAACCACCTACATACACACACGCTCGAACCCTTTCTCCTTCGTTTAACAGTAAGTGTTGTATTTTATATGAGTGAAAGGAAGGCACTTGCGGTCTTAACACCGCGCTCGCTCTCAGATTTCTTATCTAATACTTCGAACTGAGTTGCGGATAACGTTAAAGTATCGTGATAGGAGAGACGATCAACGCATGGAATGCTATTTTCTTCATTCAGCCTATAAAGGAATTTCATTTCAGATAACATACAGGCAGGCATATACATAAACATACATGCGTACAAATGTACATACATTCCTACAACTATACATACGCGGATACATGGATGCATGCAAGAGGAAAATGAAACAAAAGGCATACCAGTCGTTTGCTGTAATTACTACAATGCTACATGTATACAGTACATCGTAATTCCAAAGGTAAATTTACCCTGAAGAAGATGTAGCAATTACATCGAAACACTGCAATACGGTTTTTACTTAATTTTCCTCCTGGAATAATTTCTCACGTGTGTATATATATATATATATATATATATATATATATATATATATATATACGTTACAAGGAATCTGTGTAACTAGGGATTTCATGAAATCCCTACAATGTTTAGGAATTTCATGTAAAGTTAAGTCATGATACTTTCGTTAAACCTACGGGAAAATTATTGAATGCCCGGTTAGGTCAACT